>BLSH010071050.1:185417-208192 GCA_018402905.1 Glandirana rugosa | reverse complement strand
GTTTTTGCTTTTCCCTACGATTTGAGACCTTTAGTATAGTGTATATAAAAAATCTAGTATAGTGTCGATTATTTTACGGTTAAAATGGGTTTTATAATATGGATATATCTCGGGAGGGTTAATCTTATTTATTTTTTAGAAATATTGAACTGCAGTCTCCACTGCTTTGACCAATCTTCCAGCAATGCCAAATCATGTTCCATGTTACAGACCCCTCCAGGGATATCAACCCTACTACACACCTACTACACAGGGATACCTCTGTATGCATGATAACTGCCAGATGAGCGCAGTACCTATTTCATTTAATAAAAGAATTATATCCAGGCAATCAGGAAGAGTTTTTTTTGCAGGTAAATCCAATTACCAAAAAACAAACATAGCCTCTGTATCACCACTGTACGGTGTATATTAACATCTTATTATCATCAATTTATTGATTTCAGATTGGAATTTGGTGATGTTCATTTTATTTATTCTAATTGGGAGGGCTCTATATAGGTATAATATTTTGGGTAAAATTGGCATTTTATTAGCTGTGATATGATCTAAAAAATATATGTGATATGATTTCCAGAGTTTAGCATCCCTTTTCGTTTTTGAAGTAGTGGAGAGAAATTTTTAGAATAAAGATTGTTGATTGTTGATATCTGGGGTAAGATGAATTTCTAAGTATGACATGGAATCCATAGAGCATTTAAAATGTAATGAATTACAAATAGTGTTTAGTTGTGTTGGAGATATATTAATTGCCATTCCTATTGATTTTGACACATTTAGGCCTGAGAATTGTGAAAAGGAGTGCTGTGTTTGTAGGAGGTTAGGTAATTTAGTGTGAGGATGTGTTAAAAAGAGTAGCATATCATCAGCATACATGCTCAGTTTGTAGGTGGTTCCATTTGAGGTACAGCGTACAGGTCTATCTTTAACTAATCCACCCCAAACCTTCTAAGCTAAATTGCATTACCCCACCCAAATTGTTTACTTACCTCCATTTCACAGTTGCAGCCTTAGCAACAAAATTCTCTTTAGTGCTGGCCAAGTCTTGAAAGGGGCTATATAGCAAGGATTTCCATTCTTAACCCCTTCCTTACCCGGCACTTAAACCCCCCTCCTGCCCAGACCAATTTTTGGCTTTCAGCACTGTCGCATTTTGAATGACAATTGCCCGGTCGTGCGACGTTGTACCCAAATAAAATTTGCGTCCTTTTTTTCCCACAAATAGAGCTTTCTTTTGGTGGTATTTGATCCCCTCTGCGCCATTTCTGATCGCCGCTATAAACAAAAAATGAGCGACAATTTTGCAAAAAAGAACAATATTTTTTACTTTTTGCTAAAGTACAAATCCATTAAAAAAATTATTCATCAGTTTTGGCCGATATATATTCTTCTACATATTTTTGGTAAAAAAAAAAATCGCAATTGGCGTATATTGATTGGTTTGCGCAAAAGTTATCGCGTCTACAAACTGGGAATTGATTTATGGCGTTTTTATTATTTTTGTTTTTTTTACTAGTAATGGCAGCGATCTGCGATTTTTATTGGGACTGCGATATCGGGGCGGAAATGTCGGACATTTTTTACACATTTTTGGGACCAACATTTATACAGCGATCAGAAATTTAAATGTCCACTGATTACTGTATAAATGTCATTGGCAGTGAAGGGGTTAACCAGCAGGGGGCAGTGAAGGGGTTAATAAATGTTCCCTGGGTGTGTTCTAACTGTGGGGGGGCAGGGCTGGCCGGGACATGACAGATCTCACTGATCCCAGTGACAGGGATCAGTAGATCTGGCATGTCCCCTGTCACAGAACGGGGAACCGCCGTGTTTACAACGGCGGTTCCCCGTTCTGAGGCTCCTAAAGGTGATCGGCGGGTCCGGGCGGACACCGAGTCCGCCCGACCCGCGGGCACGCTCGCGCAGCGTGCGGCGCGCACGCGCACGCGCCGCCGCTGCCGCCAGGGGGCGCGCGGGAGCATGCGCAGTGGAGGACGTCCATGGACGTCCTCCGGGCATTTCAGATCCGCGCTGGAGCCGTACTTTGGCTATAGCGCGGATCTGAAGTGGTTAATATGTGAACCCATTCAAGCCCGTGGAAACAACAAAGCAGACCACAGCTTTGTGACAGAGGCAGCTGGGCAAGGTAAGTGCAGTAAAGCAGAAGGGTTGGGGGATAGTTTAGTTAAAAGTTCACCTACCCTTTAAAATTTGGATTCTCTCTAGAGTTCTCCCTCAGAAAAGCAGATGATACTCCTGTTAGCATCTCCATCAAACTATATTGTTAGCTTAACTTTACTTAAAACCTGTATATTAAGACAAATCAGAGTGCATTATTCATAATCTTTTATGAATAGTTCAAAATTTTAAGTTTACATGTAGCCTAATACATCAGAGGAGCAATGGATCCTTCATAATTCCTGACTGTCATCTTGCTCTGTATAACTCTCTACAGACTTTCAATTGAAAAGAGAACATCTGAAAGGAAAAAGCTACTGCTGTGATCTCACTTTTGAAAACCCAAAATGTTCTACAAATCCAGTGTCATTGGTTTACTTAGTATAAAATGTTTATTTGTGAAATAAAGATTTTATAAAATTATATAATACATTAGTAGGCAACAGCACTCTGTGCTTCGCTTGCTAGATAAAGGGGAAAGATCTCATACAATCTTAATTGAATGGTGTATGGGGGATTAATATTAACTTTAAATCATCAGCATGTTAATAAAAAATATATGTACATACAAATGAAGAAACCATCACAAATGAATCATAGTTAAGTATAAAATGTAAACCTGTGTGTGTGTCTATATAGAATGCATACAATCCCGGAGGTATCAATACTAGTTAATGAGTCTATTGCCAACACAGCTGGATAAGGGAGAGGCTGCCTCCTGAGTGGGCCGGGAATACAAACACTGCAAGAGAAAAAAGGGATGGGGAGGGATGTGCCATACCACCAATAGTGTGGCAAGTTGTATTAGTAAAAATAAGTGAAAATACAAAATGTATGCACTCACAGACATCACTGGTGTTAAGCATTAAAGCAAGCATGGTTTGGCTGATTAAGGTGGTGAGGTTTGGCCTCCAAAATGAGTTTTGACAGAATCCTCGATGGTTGACAGCTTCCTAACAACTTCTTGACAGATTGAGTCTCCTGTAACGGCTTTCTTGCTTGGAATCCTTCCCTGGCTTCACTGTGTCCCTGTTAGTGGCTCTGATATGGACTGGATTGGGAACTGATGACTTTTACATGAAGCTTGTTTCCATGCTTAACACTTGTGATTTCTGTGAGTGCATGAGCTTTGTATTTTGAATTATTTTATTAATAAAACTTGCTACACTATTGGCAGCTTGGCACCTTTTTCCCCATCTATTTTCTCTTTTATAATATATTAGTATTAAAACATGTAAACATTAAAATATTAACAATAATCCATAAACATCAACCTTTCCTTTTAATGGCAGATGGCAATTGGTTATGATGCCATAGTGCCAGATCCTCTTTATTTTTTAGCATCAATAATTATATCACATCTATGAAATTGAACCTCAAATTTAAACATCACCAACCTCCCAAGTTACCCAGCAAGAGGAGGAAACAGGCCCACTAAGCAATTGGAAGTGTTGACTGGATGGTTTACCCTAATTTGTGTTCACCATGAACTAACCAGATCTGCCACAAACCCAGTTTGCTCATTTCTAGTTTTAAGCTCATTTTATTATTTTTGCTTATCCCACCTTCTGAGACTGGACAATCTATTATGTCTCATTTCCTCATACACTTAAGATCCTCAACTGATTAACGTTATCTCTTATTTGAAGACTTTACAGGCCTGCTTGAATAAATGCAATATTTAGCAGCAGTATAATTTAAAATATAAATGTACTTTATATTATTAGAGGTATTTTTGAGCTCCAGTTGAATAAATTTGTCTAGGCCTAGTCTCTTAAAGTCTGCCTGAGAAAAACACAGTGGGAGAATGTCATCATTTACATCTGCTGTAGGTGTAATGAAGCAATTCCTCAGTCTCCTGTCCCTCATAGTTCTCCCAGACCCTACACTACAATTTTCATAAGGTGAAAGGCTGAGGCAAGGGGATAAGCTTTGAGAGGCTACATTTAATACCTGGATCAAGGCGGTCCTGACCGTTTTGAAAAAAAAAAACTTTGCAGAGTCAAGAAGAATATTTTGATTTCTTTGAAAAGCAATACACAGTGTTAAAATGGTTCTAAACCCAACCCATTTTTACCTTTATGCATTCCCTGCATTAGGGTCAAAAACACTACCTGTCTATGCCCCTCTATTTCTAGATACTTACCTTAAATACTGACACCGATCCATCGCTATACTGGCTGCTTTCCATTTTCCTGGTCTGTCAGTCAAACCCTGTGAGGAGGGAGTGGGGAGTGGCTATGGATGCACACAGCCCGACTTGGGAGCATGTCCACATGAGTGCTTCCTTAGCATATGGCTTGAAGAGTGGTATTTGGAACAAGAAGGAAAAGAAAGCACTGCCAAAGGGACTGCCAAAGAAGAAGTAAATGACCCCTCTGTGCAATACTATGTCACAGATCAGGTTTGTATAACATCTTATTTTATTTTAATAAAAAAATGCCTTAAATATCACTTTATATGACTTTAATGTGAGTGTAGATAGGTAAATACACCATGATTTCAGGCATTAGACTTGCATCTGAGATTAGTAAGATGCCTCTGTGTTCTTTTACAAAGTGCCCTTGATTTCTTTCTGGTCTCCTGCTCATTGCTTCTGACTTCCTTCTAAACTGCTTTAAGCTACCTTTGCAATTCCATTGTCTGGTATAAAGAAAAATGTAATTTCAGTGCATAGAAATGTACACAAGGCTCTACGTTTGTGCATTAGTTAAGCCTAGCACACACCATTGTTTTTTTTTTTTTTTTTCGTTCAACCCAGCAGGTTGAATGGAAAAAAACCGGAAAGCTCTGATTGGAGCCACTGTGCTAAAAAGGCCAGCTTCTGTCAGACCAGCTGCCATACACATGAGCCAAATGTCGGCCAGGTTTTAATGAACCAGCTGATGTCGCCCGACATGCAGCTTGTGTGTACTAGGGTTTAGCATACTTACCATTAAGATGAAAAATATTAAAGTAATTTAAAGTGTATATGCTGTAAATATACTGACTGTCACTGCAGTACATTAACTGCACTTCCTAAAATCACAGAATGGCCCTTTAACACCAACCCACCCAGTCTGCTTAGTTACATTGAGAAGTTGAGTAAGATTACCAAACTAATAGAAAGTTAAAAACACATCTGTTTCACCAATTCAGAATCACTTCTGCTCAAAACAGGATGGCGTAAATGCAGGTGACACATTATAATTTGCTAAATATTTCTTTGTTCAACAAACACACATTGCACCGAACAATCATTTTTAACTGCAATATTTTCTTGGCAGATTATTAAATGATTCAAAGCAGCGTGCAACCTCAGATTTTCACTTCTGCCAGATTTAACATAATTTACATTTTACAGGCATGTTTTACCTTTTTTCTGTTGATAGCGTCTGATCCACTTTTAAAATCAGAATTTGTTTCTGACAGTTTTTTAATGGAATAAATGAAAGAGACAGAGAAAGAGGAAGGGAGAAAAAAAGAGACAGGGAGAGAGTGGAAAGCTGGATACATGCTCAGTCATATTCAACAAAACAAGTGCAACTAATTCTGGTATGCAAAATGGGGTAACCCCTAGCAATTGGTTGTTTTGGATTACTTGCATCTTACATATCATTATTCATCTCTGCAATGTTTTATAAAATGAATGCAAAAATAGAAGATTTAGTGAAAGAGTTTTATTCATCATAACCTTTGTTAACTTTAAATACACCAGTTCTGGTGCTGGATGAGTATTTGAAGTGGACACAGCTCGGGGTAAAATTATTCATTTAGTACATCAGCCCTAATGGGTCCCATGATCAGAGAAAAGAAACGGAAAAGTCCCTTTGATTTTCTTTTATACATTTTTAGTTTGGTCATGTTATTCAGCAAAGTTAACTTACGTGGCAATTACAATGAAACACACTATTTCATTTAATATTTTTTTTGACTGCTGGATCAATTGAGGTAATCCCATAATACTAAGTATTACCAGGGTATATAGTAATAAGCCAACAGCAATCCCAGAGTGACCAAAAATGTAAACTAGACCGAAAGCTGCATGGTTGCTAAGTAGTGACTTGCATGCAAGTCTCTGTAGCCTTTCTATTACAAAAAGCAAACTGTTGTTTAACCACTTCAATACCATGCACTTTCCTCCCTTTCTGCCCAGCCCAATTTTCAGCTTTCAGCACTGTTGCATTTTAAATGACAATTGCGCGGTCATGCAACACTTTACCCAAATGAAATTTTTATCATTTTTTCCCAAAAAATAGAGCTTTCTTTTGGTGGTATTTGATCACCTCTATGGTTTTTATTTTTTTGCGCTACAAATAAAAAAAGACAGAAAATTTTGAAAAAAAAAAGTTTTTCTTTGTTTCTGTCACAAAACTTTGTAAATAATTAGGTTTTCTCCCTCACTGACGGGCACTGATGAGGCTACACTGCCGGGCACTAATGAGGCAGTACTGATGGGCACTGATGAGACGGCACTGATGAAACGGCACTGATGGACACCGGTGAAGTGGCACTTATATGCAGCACTGATGGCCACTGATAGGTGGCAGTGATAAGCAGCACTGACAGGCACTGATAGGATGCACTATGTGGCACTGATATGTGGCACTGATGGGCACTCATAGGTGGCACTGATGGGCACTAATAGGCGGCACTGATGAGCACTGATAGGTGGCACTGATGGGTACTGGTAGGTGGCACTGGTGGGCACTGATACATGGCACTGATAGATAGCACTGTTAGGGAGGCACTGGTAGGCATCACATATGGCCACAGTGCCATCCCTATAGTGCACTGGTGGTCCCTGGGCGGGCTCTCTGATGGTCCCTAGGCTGGCTCCCTGGGGGTTTTGGGTGGCAGTCCTCGGGGGACTGCACTGATGAACAATAATTTCAGGCCCCCCCCTGTCAGAAGAGCCTCCGATTTGCTCTCCTCTACTTGCATCTGCAGACACGAGCAGAGGAAAAGCCGATACAGGGCTTTTCCTATTTATACTGTGATTAGCCGTGATTGGTCACGGTTGATCACATGGTAAATAGCTGCCAACAGAGGCTCTTTACCGAGATCAGAGTGACACACCACCGATCACCGTGCTGCGTGCCCCCACGGGCGTGCCCCCATGGGTTATCCTGGCAGACGCCATATGCTGTCCAGTCAGGATAACTGAACCACCATCCAGCCATCATTTGTCTATAGGCCGGGCAGGAAGTGGTTAAAGTCACCGGTGACAGCATCATTACACCACCATAAAAATGAACATAATAACAAACTATTTCAATAAATAACTTACAAAATATGAAAGGTAAACTCATCCACAGGCACACACAATAAAAAGAAAAAGGTAGCAATGGAGTGGCGCATTATTACTCCCTTAAATCTCTTCTGTGCTGTTGACTATTCTCCTGCTGAAGGTTCTGACATGAGGAAGCAAAGTCCTGCCCCTACAAACATGGCTGCCCTCACACAGTGACACAGTGCAATGCATCCTAGGTCAGTAATAGGGAAATGATCAGCTGTAAGAAAACCACGATACTGATGACTAATAGACACGTGTGATTCATTTTATTACAAATCAAAATTTGCAAAAAAAATGTTGTTATTCAGAGATTCCAATGTATCAGAATCTTCAAATCCTAATAGTAACAAATTTCAATTAACTCAAAATAAATTATAACAAACACAACACAAATTTATTTGTGTCACTCAGATGATATAATGCGATAGTTTGGGCCTTTTGTTAAAGGTTAAGTATATTCAAAGCTATTTTGACTATACTTCTCCTGGGGAACACAGAAGTGCAATTTGTTTTGCAACCTGTGACGCATTTTCAGCCAACAGCAGGCTAAAGCCCACTGTCGGCTGATGTCACTCAGCAGGTTCAGGATCTGGGTCAACCCTGACTTTACAGTCTGGATTCACCTAGAAGCCTAGTCCTGCAACTGGCCCAGCCTCTCATTGAGACTCTAAGACTGAGCCAGCCGCTCCAGCCAGTCCCCTCCACAGCCTGGCGCTCCAGTCAACGCTGGAGAGGTAGAGCAGAGAGCCATCTCTCTGCTCACTGAAGGCTAAGAACTAAGAAGCAGTCTTTTATCACTCAGTTCTCAGCTTTAGAAGTGGGAGGGGACAGATGCAGCATTGGATTAATACTGCATCTACCTAGGTGAGTATATATATTTTTTAAAACCTATACTTCTCTTTTAATGTCCGAAGCAACAGAAATAATGTAACAACATAACGAATGATCTGATTGATCCATTTTTTTATTTTTTATTTTCTGATGTCATTTTATTACTTTTGTACAAAGTGCTTAATCATAAAATGCTTACCACACCCCAGTCCCATAATTATACTGAGAATATAATATCACAAAAAAGTACACTTGAAAAACTAATTATTTGAGAAGCTATTTTATAGAATGAATGTAATTAGGCAATACATTTATCCCTCCCCTTTCCCCACCATACATACATATAGAAGCAGACACACAAACATATGCACACAGAAGCCTGCAGCTAAGTCATTTTCCAAAATGATTGCAAGTCATGCCTTGAAAGGTGCAGGTTGTCTTCTCCCATGGCTTTGCTGTTGGTACATTAGCTCTCAACATACTTTTGTTTCAAAAGAAGTTTATTAAGTTTTCAAGAAAGAGAGAAAAGAGTTACAATTACAACAATGAAATAGACATGAAGTAGGAAACAATGGCTATGTCCGGTATACATAAGAACAACATAGAAAGCTTTCGGGCAATTGAAGGATCAAGCTGTTGCGTCTGAGTTGACATTTGGTAGGTATGCTGTGGATCTGTGTTATGACAATAAGGTAGGAGTAAGTGAGAAACCCGCTGCGCAAAGTTCCGTTGGGGAGAGGCCAGCGCCGGGGGACGAAGGGCGGTATAAGCCATCTCATCCATCGGCGTCGGCCCTCCCCGCCATCCGACAGGATGTGGGTGTCTGAGTTTCAAGGTGACCGGCCTGCTGAGCCGAGTTACGCTCGGCTGGGTAGTTGGAGCTAAAGATACATACGAGGGCCCAGAGGGTCGTCCCAGCTGTCCTGCGGGTGTATGTGGGTAGCAGTTCTGGAAGGGTATCTGAGATAACCGGTGGTATGTGAAGGGGGCTTGATGGGGCAGGGGGGTATAGTTTGGGCTAACAGGCCAGCTGCTAGCCTCTAAAGGGATCTTGGTATTGGATGAGAGGTTATGCAGGGGGAGATATGCATGGGCGTTGAGGGTGGGGATGGCCCATGTAGGTGAGGGGAGGGGGGAAGGGGGGGTTCGGGGTCTATTGGCGAAGTGTCATTCAGGAGTTTGTGACGAGGTGGGCTAATGTAGGGTACAGGGCCAGAGTGGATGAGCCTCCATCACTTCCTGGGACCCACCCCTTGGGCCCTGGGGCCTTTGCTGCCTGTAGACCCTTGTGTGGGGGTCGCTATCAAGAAGGTGTAAGGTGATTAATTGTCACGGGGATTAATTGCTTGAGTATATTCTATGGTGGTCTTAAAATGTGACCAGCAGGCCCAAGTTTTGTTATATTTGGAGATGGAGTCATGTGAGATGGCGACGAGCTCTTCCATTTCAGTGATTTTATCTATTCGGGATCCATTCCTTTTTATTCTAGTGAGCGTAGCGTGCATATATTAATACGATTATTTTGTATTGGGGTTGAACTTGAACTCTCTCAAAATAATTAATTAATACATTAAAATGAATATAACCAATCTTTCGAAATAACTTACACAAATACCAATCAATTTAGAACAACAAATATACAAAACGAATCCGAATATATACATAATGAATTCCAAAAAAGGAATCAATTTAACATAATGGATATGATTAAATGAATTATTTAACAAATGAATCTGAAACAAAACACATTTTTCCTTTGTGCACATCTCCAGTGACTAATCATTTGTCATTTCCATCTGTTTTTAAACACTGCTTCCAAAATTCAATAACTCTTTAACCACTTCAGTACTGGACACCCTCACCCCCTTCCTCCCCAGGCTAATTTTCAGCTTTCAGTGTTGTCGCACTTTGAATGACAATTACTCATGAAAAACTGTATATGACATTGTTATAATTTTATGGAGACAGATAGAGCTTTCTTTTGGTGGTATTTAATCATCACTGTTTGTTTTTTTTTTTTCACTATAAATGAAAAAAAGACTGGAAATGTTTTTTTTAAAAATGTGTTTTTCTTCATTTTTGTTATAAAATTTTGCAAAAAAGTAATTTTTCTTCATAAATTTTGACTAAAATTTATACTGTTACATTTCTTTGGTAAAAATAACTAAAATCAGTATATATTATTTGGTCTGTGTGAAAGTTACAAGCTATGGTACCATCAATTGAACACACCTGATGTACTGACTTCTCATTTCTTGAGGCCCTAACATGCCAGTAAAAATACCCCCAAATTACCCCATTTTGGAACGTAGACCATACAAGGCATTTAGTAAGAGGCATGGCAAGTTTTTTTAAAGTTGTACATTTTCCCACAATCCTTTGGAATATGAAGAAATTAACCACTTAAGGACCAAGCCTCTTTTTTGAGATCTGTTGTTTACAAGTTAAAATATTTTTTTTTTTGCTAGAAAATGAATTAGAACCCCCAAACATTATATATATTTTTTCAGACACCATAGAGAATAAAATGGGGGTTGTTGCAATACTTTATGTCACACCATATTTGCGCTGCGGTCTTACAAGCACAATTTTTTTTATGGCTCTGCATAATGTAGGATGTGTATATAGGTTGATATCTCCCCTCTATATGGTGTCCAATATCCATCTTAGGTGGGATGCCTGGCTAGTATGTATAGCCAGCAAGTGTGTTAAATGGTGTTTAATCATGGATCATCTTACCAATGAGACTTTTTATTGACCAAAGAAGCTAGGGTCGCTATGTGCGCTCAGCTGAATGGTTCAATATGTTAAATTGACATCTAATGAAATCACTCTTAGCTCTTCCCTATGTAATTATATGCTTACCTATACTTGTCTCTAGGTGCTGCCTTTGGTGCTTTCTATCGTTTCTATTAAGTTGACTCCTAATCTCCAGGGGCCTACTTTAGGCTTACCTCAGTAAATGTGTAGGTGGTTTCCACGCCCCCAGTACAATTGATGTTACCATGTGATGCATGTAAGTTCATTTGTTTTATTTCTTTTTTTTTTTTTTCTCTTGAACATATAATTACTGCTATTATGCAACATATACATATTTAGGCGATGAGTGCCGTGACTCTGCACATTAATAAGTGCAGGACTATATCCTTACATTGTTTTTGACGTGTTAATATTTAGTAATTATTTTTTTGAACTTACTTTATATTACTTGGTCTTATGTTGGTGTTAATTGTTATTATCCATCCCAGCTTGGACTATATGCGTCTCCTGCAGTGGCAGAGTGCTGGGTTCCTATGTAGCTGTGGACTCATTGTGCCTCCTGATAGGTGATTGGGCTATACCCGGGTAAGCCTGTTAGGTATCCATCTCTGGGGGGTGTGTGTCTGTGTGTGTGTGTGTGGGGGGGGGTGGTTGTGTGGTGTTGGAGGAAGGGGGGGAGAGAGAGAGAGGGAGGCATGACTTCATGGTTGGGTGCTTGCCAAGCATGTCAAACATTGTATAATTTGTGTCTCATGACTATTATTTATTTTATATTTAGAATATTTAACGCATATTTTTGGTGGCGGACTAATAAGATGCCCTGAGGAAGCCTGTCAAGGCGAAACATGTCGGGACATTAACCATCTAGCTAACCACCATGGGGGGTAAAACCCACTTTCACTAATTGGAATATGAGTCCATCAGCAGCTGCCACATATTATATAACCCTTTTCTCTTTTTAACCTGTGTTGTAAACCAATAAAATATTAATTGTTTTTATGCTAAAATTTGTAATGTATTTATTCCCTTGCACCGCATAATCCCGTTTGGGAACATTGCTACATGTACTAATTTATTGAGATTCCAATTTGGATCTTTTTTGCAATGTATTTAAACTGTATAAAAGGCTTAAATTTTCATCAGAAGCAGTCTTATCATGTCTGAAATAGTGTATGTTTCTTTTAAAAAGCTCTTCTCTTAAAGTTACAACATTGTATAACTGAACTGATGTAGACTCCTATACAATTGCTTTGTCATCTATTTCTCTACACTTTTAATCTGTCTTTTGAATGGGAAATTGCCAGTTTTGCCATTTTTGTAGGTTTGCCATTATTTCTTCTTGAGCTTCAAAACTATTTTGTGCATTTTATCAGGTTTCTATAATCTTCAATCACTTTATTAGATAAAGGACTACAGCTGAATTCTCTCTGTTGGTGTACTGCATGGTGACTGAGACTCCCTTGGAATTCCATGCCTTCAAATATTCAACCTGGTTAAAGCGGTTGTATACACAAAAAAACCCTGGAAGGCAAAGGCATAATGAGCTAGTCATTATGAAATACTTACCTCAGAACGAAGCTCCGTCAGGGGTGCACAGTCCCCGAAGAGGGAGCTGACATGTTCCCTCAGGGATCCTTCCAGGTTTGTGGCTCAGGCGCTGTGTGTGGCTGGAGAAACGAGACGTCACTCCCGGGCATGCGCGGAAGCACTTCTTTCCGGCAAGGTCCGGCGCCATGTGCAGGGCCTTCGCAGAGACATCACTGCGCATGCACCGTGATGTCAGCGGCTGCATGTAAGGTGAATATTTCCTAAACTGTGCAGGTTTAGGAGATATTCATTTTACCTACAGGTGAGCCTTATTATAGGCTTACCTGTAGGTAAAATTATTTTTATGGGTATACAAAGGATTGCCCGCTGTAACAGTTTACATTAGAATTGCAGTCCGCTCCATTCGCTGTCACATACAGTCCCGTCCTTCTGACCCGGCGCCTGTGACAGACAAAACGCCGGTCCAATGCCAGGGCGTGTGCTGTCTGTCACAAGTGCGGGGTCAAGAGGGCAGGACTGTATGTGACGGCGAGCAGATCAGACTGCAATTCTAATGTAAACTGTTACAGTGGGCAATCCCCGCTTTTTGATCAAGCAGAGAATCCTCTTCCTCTACGGTGCTCTCTTCTCCTATGATGAATCAGCCCCCCTCTCTCTTCCTCCATGCTCTCCACAGGTGAGGCTGCACTGGTGAAGCTGCAATTATGGGCACAGTTGAGGCTGCAATGATGGACACAGGTGAGGCTGCATTGGTGGGCACTGGTCACACCCAATAATGGGCACAGGTGAGGCTGCATTAGTGGGCACAGGTCACGCCACAATGATGGGAACATGTGAGGCTGCATTAGTGGGCACTGGTAAAGCCGCTATGATGGGCACAGGTAAGGCTGCGTTGGTGGGCACTGGTCACGCTGAGATGATGGGCACAGGTGAGGCTGCATTGGTGGACACTGGTCACACTGCAATGATGGGCACAGGTGAGGCTGTGTTGGTGGGCACTGGTCACGCCGAATTGATGGGCACAGGCGAGCTCATGTTGATGGCCACAGGTTAGGCTGTGTTGATGGGCACAAGTTAGGCTGTGTTGATGGACACAGGTTAGGCTATGTTGATGGGCACAGGTTAGGCTGCGTTGATGGGCACAGGTTAGGCTGCGTTGACGGGCATAGGTGAGGCTGCATTGATAAGTATCGGTGGGCCTGCATTGATGGTCATGGGTGAGCCTGCATTGATGGGCACAGGCAAGGCTGCACTGATGGGCATGGGTGAGGCTGCACTGATAAAGCTGTTGTTAATATTTATTTGTGCAACTTAATTCTGCATAAAACATTTAAGTGTCATTTATAGGTGTATAGGGGTGGGGCATGGTAGGGTTTGGGTGGGGCAACTGGTGGCGAGTAACCCTTAAGGCCTGGATTTGCTCAGGACTTGAAATTTTGAGCCCTGGGGTATTGTAAAAAATAGCATAAAAAACTGCATCTCCTAAAATCTACAAACTCCAAGCATGAGTTGTGCAGCAGTGGTTCAGCTATGTCAGGTTATAATAAAGTCTCTTTTTTTCAGAGTGGTCTGTTTTTTTTTAGTATACTGTGCAATTGCAATACAGGTGCCGACAACAACATTTTTGGTGTTACAATACAATAATGATGTAAGACTAGACATTCCAAGCAGAAGTAATGGACTTCTGGGCAACAACTAACAGTACACAGCAGACAGACCAGGCAACTTGTACAGGCCAATAGAAGAAGCAGGAATGACAACCCAGATCATCTCGAGCAAAGTATCACAATAGATAGACGTTGTTGTGCCCCCTAACTAAATCACACAATGCATTAGTCTCCCAAGTTAAACTTACATAACTTACAAAAACAAAAGGAGACCTCTCTTGCTTGCTTTTATAAGGGGGTCAAGAATAAAGAGAGGGCCAAAAAGAGGAGCAAAAATAAAAAAATAAAGGGGTGGGAACAGAGAGATGGGGGGACAATAGAATCATAGGAGGAGTAGAGTGATGGAAAGTGCGAGAAGACTTCACTCCATCTGCTCCCATCCCTTTCCTCAAGGGGAAGGGACCAAAGGCCATGGCGCACCATCATGCATTGGGCTCTACTGTTCTAATTAAAGAAAGCAATGATATACTGAGACATGCAAGTAAAGGCTGTCTGTGGCAACCAGGTATCTCTAAATTTATACTGTCTTCCATGAAGAGACACTGTCAAGCTCTCCATTATTCTGATTTTGTCTAGTCTGGAAAACCAGTATTTTAAAGTCGACAGGGTAGTGAGTTTCCATAAGTCTAGGTTACATGCTGGGGCAGCATTCAGCAAAGGCACTGTCAAAGACTTTTTTTTAATGCTGTAAAGGCACCGAGTTTAGATGTAGAAGATATCCCAGGGGGTCCATGCCAAGGTTAACTGATGTCAGTTGTTTAGCTACATTCCTCATCCCTGTCCAGAACTGGGTAAGCAGTGGACACTGCCAAAAATCATGCCAGGCTCCTTGATACAGCGCCGGCAAAGCTTGGAGACATGAGGGTAGAATTTGTTAAGTAGCACCGGGATCCTATACCACCTAGATAGGAGTTTGTAGTCCTGTTCCTGAAAATGGCCGGCACTGGAGGATTTATGAGCAAGAGTGATGATCCTATTGATTTGCTGTTTCGAGAAGGAGGTTTGTAAATCCAACTACCACCAGCGTATGTATGAAGGGATAGAATTCTCTGGAGAAACATTAAGCTGTTTATATAAGACTGACAACAGATGTGGCATGTAGTTGCCATCTGTGCAGAGACTCTCTAAGGCAGTCAGTAGTCTAACATAAAGTCTTGCACTTGGTATGGACTGCAGAAAATTACATAATTGCTAGGCTGACCAGGAGCTCAAAGGGGGCTGGGTAAGAGCAGAAATACCTCGACTGGAGAGCCATCCTTGAGGGGTGGCAAAATGCATACATCTGGTTTTGCCTAACCCTGCTAGACTCCATAGCTGTCTATTGTCAGAGCTGAGAGGGAAATCTGGGTTCTGTATCACCAGTATAGTAATAGGTAAGCTAATTCCACCCTGCTGCTTAGGAATAACAAGCAAAGTGTGATGGGTCCTAGTCGTTTTGTTGTTCCAAATGAATTTCATCAACAAGGCACAAAGTGAGAGAAAAAAAGTATTGTGGAAGTTTAATAGGTAGAGCCTGAATGAGGTATGAGATCTGGGGAAGCATCTGTCGAACCACATAAGAGTTAGGGTCCACCAAAGTTGGAAATGCGAGCGTACAACAGTGGGTACTCCATAGAGGATTGAGCCCATTGAAATGGATAAGGGTGTTGCAAATTAGTGATGAAATCCACGGGAAAAGAAATGCTCAAGGCTACAGATTTAGAGTATTTTATATGTAAGTTTGAGAGGTCTCCAAAATGAGCAAAAAGTTGAAGCAGTAGTAAGGAGGACTCCGGCCCTGCAAGAAAGAATAACAGATCATGTTCATAGGCAGCGATTTTATGCTCCATGTCTGAAACCCATAACCCCTGAATCACCAGGTCTAATCGGACCATACATAGAAAGGATTCAATGGAAAAATAAAGGCTAGAAGGATAGGGGACAACTGTCCTGTCCCATTGGACAAGGGAAAATATTCTGAGTGTGTTAATTGATCCGTACAGCCACTGTGGGATGTGCATATAGTGTCTGAATCCAAGACTGCATGCGTTTGCCCAAGCCAAAATGCATTAGGGTGGACCGTAAAAATTGCCAGTCTACCCGATTGGGGGCCTTTTCAGTTTTGGTTGATAGAAGCAAAAGGCGTCGGGTCTTCAAGCGAGCGGAGTGGATCAAGTCAATCGCCCTTGTGGTGTTGTCCCTGGCATCTTTCTAAGAGGCAAATCCTGCCTGATCAGCATTAACAAATATAGGGATATATCAGCACAAGCTGATGCTACTGCAGCCATCAGCTTGTGGTTAAAGGTTCACTCTTTGGACATATGTAGCTGAACTGGTTAAGAAAGATTCCTCTATGGATGCATCTATGTGCCTCCTACAGTACCGTTGGTGCAGTTTTGGGTTGGTCATTCGAGCGAAAATATGTAACTAGTGCTTGTGAGACCCCATGGTGGTGGAATCCATTAATAGTGCTTCGTTGAGTCCCCAGAATGAAGTCCTCAAAACTCTCACGGCTGAGTCGAGTTCCATATGGACTGGGCCATGGTCACACAGTAAAATGGGATTGATGGAAGTGACTCTAACCTGATCTTTATGAAGAAGAAAAAATAGTCAGTTCGGGAATACATCTTGAGGACGGAGAAAAATGTGTAATCCCTCTCATTAGGATGTTGAAGGTGCCAAACATTAACTAGCTGAAGGAGGTGAAATTCCACTGTCAGCCATTTCAAATAGAAGTAGGACAAACAGAATTCACTCCAGCAGTGGGTCATTGAAATTGAAGTCACCCTACAGAACCAAAACACTGTCACTGTGTTCTAAAATCAACGGTACCAGCCTCCTAAGGAAAATAAGTTGGTCCAAATTTGGAAAGTAAACATTGATCACCAGGGTATTCCCGATCTAGCCCTTGACATATAAGTATCTGCCCTGTGTGTCAGCGATGTGAGTACCTGAAGCCATGGGACAGACCTTGCCAAAAGGATACTAACTTCCTTAGCTTTGGGAATAAGTGAGGGACTATGATATACCGCAGAGTAAGAACTGTTGCATAATTTGGGGTTCTTTGGATCTTTCCAGCAAGGAAATGTGTTTCGTGGAGAAAATCAATCTGGCTACACATCCTGAACAGGTTGCAAAGTAATCTGGACCTTTTTTCAGGTACGTTGAGCCCCTTTACATTAAGGGAGGGGAACCTGACAGGGATGTTGACTGCTGCCTAAGAAGGGGAGGGCATCATTATCTTTTGTTGCCAGGGGAAGAGGTGGAAGAAGGGGCAAAGGGGCAGCAGATAAACAAGAATTAAAAAAGAGAAAAATGAAAAATGAGAAAAGATCACAAAATAGGCTGAGGGGGTTTAAGAGTACAACAATGTGATTGAGGTCCATCCCCTTGGGGGGAAGAATGACAATGAACCCTGCATAGCCATACAGTAAGGACTTAGAGCAGTGGACCATACAGAAACCACAAGAGTCAAACAGGGTCTCCCATAGCGGGTAGGGTGGAGAGCACACTGGCTCTTCCACCCTCCCATGCCAGAAAGAGCCATGGACCACCGACCGCCACCAGGTCCCAGCCATCCCAGGATCCATGCAGGTTGGTCACTTACTCAACACATATACAATAAGAGAGTGTGGTAGCCCAGCATAAACATTGAAACATTTAACCTAAATGGGGGGGTCCATCCCAGCGTGCGCCCCTGATTTCATCATGAGGGTAGGACAAGGCTGGCAAAAAGTCAATTTATGTAGAACTCAAACAGGCCGCTAGGCAGGACTGCTGTATGCTAATGGAGGGGAGCACACCGGTGAAAGCACCTAACACTAAAAAAGTTCTATATTTGTCAAAGTTATAAAAGTATAACAAAGAAACACTCCAGGGTGACAACCAGGAAAAACTAGTAATTAGGCTGAAGTGCAGATGTATAGAAATGCAAACACAGGGAGCCGGGTCACACCGATCGTGAGAGTCAGGTTTGCAAGTCAGGCGCCATAAAATGTGGAACAGGTAGGTGTACGGTCGAGATCACTGACATAAGGTAGCACTCATTAATGTCAGCATTCAGGATCAGTAGGTCTTGCAGATAGTTGAGGAGACTGGGAGCCCCAGGGTCCTGGTCATCTAGAAGGTGGTAGCAGATGGAGCCATGGCATGGTCATGTGCAGTCTACAGGGATCACAAGGCAGAACGACCCCCAAAACACCCGAGGGATGCAGAGCTCTGATATTCAACTGCTGCTCTGTACCATGTTCAAGGCATTCCCCCCCAGGTCTGTTCTTTTAACTGAAACGAGGGTAAACCACACATTTCCCAAGTATTTGTCACTTACGTTGGAGCTCAGCAAAGTCACTAGAACTATTTGACTGACTTAGTGGCTATATCTTAAAGTGAATACTCATCTGTGGTGTGGATTATTTAATCATTTTTTAGGTGAAGTTAAGTTTACCAAAACATGATATTAATAACAAAAAAATCTGGCTTATACTTCTGAACCTTCATTATCTCTTCTTGAATTATAAAATCGGATTATTCAGTTTTAAATCTATATAAGTTTGACATATTTTATGATAAACAGGCATTCAGGTGAGAACAGCCTTTCTCAACTGAGGTGCCATCTTGGTTCATCAGGGGCGCCGCAGCATCCTAACTGAGAAAGACTGACTGGCTTCTCTCCCGTCAGAGGCAGAGAGGAACTGAGCTTCAGAGTGGGGCTGGATTAGGGCAGTAATGGGTAAAGCCATGGATGGAGTTCCAACATGCCCCGCCTCCCTCTACCATGGAGTACTATCTAAACAAGCATTTTACCTTGGTAGTGCAGGTTCCCAGCATGAATTTTGACATATTAATGAATCAGCCAGATACAGTAAACTGCATTTTTTCAAAAGGCTATATGTATGTGTGTGTACGTATACGCGTGTGTGTATATATATGTGTTACCTTAACCGTTGGGATTACCATTTAAAAGCCCAACCTTCTATAATACGTCTTTTTTCTGGTTTTCAAAATTTTTTACAATTACATATATGAAAAGTGTGGCGTGCATTTGTATTCAGCCCCCCTGAGTCAATACTTTGCAGAACCACCTTTCACTGCAATTACAGCTGCAAGTGTTTTTGGGTATGTCTCTACCAACTTTGCACATCTAGAGAGTGAGATTTTTGTCCATCCTTCTTTGCGAAATAGCTCAAGCTCTGTCAGATTGGATGGAGAGTGTCTGTGAACAGCAATTTTCAAGTCTTGTCACAGATTCTCAATTGGATTTAGGTCTGGACTTTGACTGGGCCATTCTAACACATGAATATACTTTGAGCTAAACCATTCCATTGTAGCTTTGGCTGTATGTTTAGGGTCCTTGTCTGGCTGGAAAGTGAACCTCTGCCCCAGTCTCAAGTCTTTTGCAGACTCTAACAGGTTTTCTTCAAAGATTGCCCTGTATTTGGCTCCATCCACCTTCCCATCAACTCTGACCAGCTTCCCTGTCCCTGCCGAAGAAAAGAATCCCCACAACATGATGCTGCCACCCCCATGTTTCAGTCATTTGGACACATTCTCCCACCTGAGCTGTGGATCTCTGCAGCTCCTCCAGAGTTACCATGGGCTTGCTTATCTTGGCTGTTTCTCTGATTAATACTCTCCTTGCCCGGCCTGTCAGTTGAGGTGGACGGCCGTGTCTTGGTAGGTTTGCAGCTGTGCCATACTCTTTCCATTTCTGGATGATGGATTGAACAGTGCTCGGCGAGATGTTCAAAGCTTGGGATATTTTTTTTATAACTTACCCTGCTTTAAACGTCCCCACAACTTTATCCCTGACCTGTCTGGTGTGTCCCTTGGCCTTTATGATGCTGTTTGTTCACTAAGATTCTCTAACAATCCTCTGAGGGCTTCACAGAACAGCTGTATGTATACTATGTTTAAATTACATACAGATGGACTCTATTTACTAATTAGGTGTCTTCTGGAGGCAATTGGTTCCACTAGATTTTAGTTAGGGGTATCAGAATAAAGGGGGCTGAATACAAATGCACGTCACACTTTTCTGATATTTATTTGTAAAACATTTGGAAAACCATGTACTATTTTCCTTCCATCACATAAAATTCCAATAAAATCCGCAATAATTAAAGGTTGCTCCTGTCTGGAATGCATGGATACACCCTCAACTGACCTTCACCCCACAGCAGGACAGTGACTCCACGTCTCTCTCCCTACCATGCTTCACAATGGTCCACAGAGATGTACAAAATCCTATTGTGTCTTTGGGCATATTTGTTGCTGATTGTATGGAACCTATATGCATACCTTGTACTGTTTAAACTTTCAATAAAATAAAAATTGTTATTGGAAAAAAAATTCCATTAAAATACATTTACGTTTTTGGTTGTAACATGACAAAATGTGGAAAATTTCAAAGGGTATGAATACTTTTTCAAGGCACTGTTAATTACTTTTGAGATGGATCACGTTTAAACGTGACAATAAATGTTGTGTTTCAACAACATTGAAACAAGCTTATCTGTAAAAACATGGAACAAGCTTATCTGTAAACATATTACCTAACATGCAATAAGGAATCTTTTAACCATTTGCTTACTGGGCACTTTACCCCCCCCCCCCTTCCTGCCCAGACCAATTTCAGCTTACAGCGTTGTCACTCTTTGAATGACAATTGTGCAGCCATGCAACACTGAACTCAAATTTTATTTTATTTTGTAGTTTTTTTTTCAAACAAATATAGTTTTCTTTTGGTGGTATTTAATCACTGCTGGGTTTTTTTTTTTTTGCTAAAAAATAAAAAACTAAAAAAGGACCGAAAATTTTGAAAAGAAAAGAAAACAGTTTCATAGCTTACAGAATAATACAATGTCCACATGTGCTAAAATAATGAATGTTCAAACACTGTGTATATAGTTCATAAATCTGATCCTAGTTTTAGATATAAATTTACATTTCCGAAGTGAAGGAAGCAGAAACAATTTGTGTGGACAGGAGTGGAGATGAGTGATGAACCATAACATCCACAGGAATAGAAGAGCTTCTCTAAGGGTAGAGACCACCACCAACACCGAACACACTGACTATTACCCCAAAGAGTGGACCCCTGTCATGGAGGTCAGATGGACATATGGTTTTTAACCACTTGCCGACCGCCGACAGCAGTCTGACAGCGACAGAGTGGCTTGATATCGCAAACCACCATCATAAGACGGCGGCTGCGATATCCCTCACTGTGAGCGCGCGCCGCCGGAGGCACGCTCGTGTGCTCACTGTTTTCGGGGGGGCCAGGGACTCGATCACCGCTGGCTACCCGCGATGCCCCCCCCCCCACGCAGTGAAAGAACAGAGGTCCGTGTAAGTAAACACGGATCTCCGTTCTGTTAGGGGGGAAGGGCTGTGATCACAGGCTTCCTCTATATGGAAGCCGTGATCACTCCCTTCCCCCAGCCAGGCCAGCCCACACACAGTGAGAACACGCTCAGGAAACACAGTTAACCCTTAGAGTGCCCCCTCCAGGTTAACCCCTTCACTGCCAATGGCATTTACACAGTAATCAGTGCATTTTTATAACACTGATCGCTGTATAAATGCCAATGGTCCCAAAAAAGTGTCAACATGTTCCGACATGTCCACTGCAATATCGCAGTACCGCTAAAAATCGCAGATCGCCGTCATTACTAGTAAAAAATAAAAAAAAAATAAAAACCCCAGAAATGAATTCTCATCATCTGTAAACGCGGCAGCTTTTGCGCAAACCAATCAATAAACGCCGATTGCAATTTTTTTTTACCAAAGATATGAGGAAGAATATCAATCGGCAAAAAACGATGGAAAAAATTTGTTTTTATAGTTTTTTTTTTTGGATTTGTATTTTAGCAAAAAGTAAGACATTTTTCTTCACATTCCTTTAGGCTAAAATTGAAAAGGCAAAGAAGGGTAATTGTAAACAAATGTATTGGCCAGTATATCCATTTTCAATGCATATGAGAGTTCTTAAAACTTCTTTTACCTGCAAGGCTCTTTTACCATCTTCTTAACTAGAGTTGAGCGAACACCTGGACGTTCGGGTTCTGCTGGTCCGTCCGAACTTCGGGACAAAGTCCGGGTCCGGACGGAACCCGAACGCTCGCACGGACAACGAACCCCATTGAAATCAATGGGGACCCGAACTTTTAGGCACAAAAATGGCTGTAGGAAAGTCCTGGAAAGCCCCAGAGGGCTGCAAAAGGAAGTAAAATGGGGGTAAGGGTAGGGCAAGTGCCCTACAAAAAAATGGGGACAGGGAAATAACTTTAAATATTTAAAAAAAAATAAAAACATAAAAAATGCAAAAATGGAGATGAATGTGGTTCATCTTCAAACTGTGTCTGAAAAGTATTAATTAACGGTAGAAGCCATATAACTGTTCTAAAATCATCTTCAAACTAGGGCAAGTGCCCTACAAATAAATGGGGATAGGGAAAATAAATTAAATAAAAGGGATAGGGGTAAATAAACATCCCGTGAACGGGATCAAACTTCTACTAAAATCTTGTCAATATACC
>BLSH010071050.1:168758-183698 GCA_018402905.1 Glandirana rugosa | reverse complement strand
CAGGCACCGTGCCTGGGCCTGGGCCTGTAAAGTTTTTAGCAAGCCCAAGCCAGGCCCCAAGACGATAAAATGAGGTGCACAACTCTTCGACGTCCCGTCGGTTAGTTGTTCACAAAGTGACCAAACGGGAATCTTCGGTAGTGTCGGTACGGATGATTACCGTACCGACACTAACCGGCCACGTAGTACACTGGGTCGGAGAAATATTCGACCTCAGTGTCACGACGTCAGTGTACGAGGAACCCAATCACATCCCTTTCCATCGACTGACGCACTCCCTGTCTAAACTCGGTAAAATTCTGGACTAGGACGTAGGACTCTATCTAATAAAATGATGACGACAGACACGAAACCCGAACGATTTTTGAAATGTCCGGGTCCGGGTCCGTGCCACGGACACCCGAAAGTTCGGTACGGACCCGAACGTTACAGTCCGGGTTCGCTCAACACTATTCTTAACCTCACATGGCCCAACTGATGTTTTCATTCTTTACACACACAAAAAATGTACATTACAGGTGGAAGAACACCAAAAGACCCAAGGAGATATATATATATATATATATATATATATATATATATACTGTATATCATATATAACATTATATGCATGAACGTAAAAAAACCTGTGTTCAGCAGCACCCCCCAAAAACTTATCTGAGCTGTATTTCAATCCAGCAATGTGCACAAGAGCCTCTGCACTCCCGGGTGTCTCCCTACTCCCGGGTGTCTCCCTCCTGAGATGATTTTTGAACAATAATCTGTCCCTCTAAGCAGAAGCCTCTACCTAGTGCAGTCAGATCGCTCAAAGCAGCAGTATGTGAAATCTCAAATTACTCCCACAATCTGATTGTTGTGTACGATTGTTGTGTTATGAAGGGTTTGATCTGCAATCTGTCACTCAAAGCAGCAGTATGTGAAATCTCAAATTACTCCCACAATTTGATCGTTGTGTACGATCATAGCAATCGTTGCGTTATGCAGAGTTTGATCTGCAATCTGTCACTGAAAGCAGCAGTATGTGAAATCTCAAATTTCTGCAATCTGTCCCTCAGAGCAACAGTAGTAGTAATCTCAGGATGCAGGATCAGATGTTAAAATGTCTGCAGTCTGTCCCTCACAAAAATGTCGGCAGCATCCTCTCCCTACACTAACCCAAGAGCATGTGACATGCAGCACTGTGACTCCAGCCTCATATAGAGGCTGGGTCACATGATGCACTGGCCAATCACAGTCATGCCACTAGTAGGCATGGCTGTGATGGCTTCTAAGGGCAAACCAGTGAAACGCTTGTTGATTGGCTGCCCTGCAGCTATTCAACATGCGTGATAAACTACCAGAACCCAGAGCCCGAACCCGAACGTTTTTTGAAACGTCCGTGTTTGGGTCCGGGTCCCGGACACCCCAAAGTTCGGTACGGACCCGAACGTTACAGTCCGAGTTCGCTCAATACTACTGAAGACCACAAATGCATCATATACAGTATCTCACAAAAGTGAGTACACCCCTCACATTTTTGTAAATATTTTATTATATCTTTCATGTGACAACACTGAAGAAATTACACTTTACTACAATGTAAAGTAGTGAACGTACAGCTTGTATAAGTGTAAATTTGATGTCCCCTCAAAATAACTCAACACACAGCCATTAATGTCTAAACTGCTGGCAACAAAAGTGAGTATGCCCCTAAGTGAAAATGTCCAAATTGGACCCAATTAGCCATTTTCCCTCCCCAGTGTCATGTGGCTCATTAGTGTTACAAGGTCTCAGGTGTGAATGGGGAGCAGGTGTGTTAAATTTGGTGTTATTACTCTCACTCTCTCATACTGGTCACTGGAAGTTCAACATACACCTCATGAAAAAGAACTCTCTGAGGATCTGAAAAAAAAATTGTTGCTCTACATAAAGATGGCCTAGGCTATAAGAAGATTGCCAAGACCCTGAAACTGAGCTGCAGCACGGTGGCCAAGACCATACAGCAGTTTAACAGGACAGGTTCCACTCAGAACCGGCCTCGCCATGGTCGATCCAAAGAAGTTGAGTGCACCTGCTCAGCATCATATCCAGAGGCTGTCTTCAAGAAATAGACGTATGAGTGCTGCCAGCATTGCTGCAGAGGTTGAAGGGGTGGGTGGTCAGTGCTCAGACCATACGCTGCACAATGCATCAAATTGGTCTGCATGGCTGTCATCCCAGAAGGAAGACTCTTCTAAAGATGATGCACAAGAAAGCCCACAAGCAGTTTGCTGAAGACAAGCAGACTAAGGTCATGGATTACTGGAACCATGTCCTGTAGTCTGATGAGACCAAGATAAACATATTTGGTTCAAATGGTGTCAAGCGTGTGTGGTGGCAAACAGGTGGTGAGTACAAAGACAAGTGTGTCTTGCCTACAGTCAAGTATGGTTTTGGGAGTGTCATGGTCTGGGGCTGCATGAGTGCTGTGGGCACTGGGGAGCTACAGTTCATTGAGGGAACCATGAATGCCAACATTTACTGTGACATACTGAAGCAGAGCATGATTCTCTCCCTTCAGAGACTGGGCCGCAGGGCAGTACTCCAACATGATAACGACCCCAAACACACCTCCAAGACGACCACTGCCTTGCTAAAGAAGCTGAGGGTAAAGGTGATGGACTGACTAAGAATGTCTCCAGACCTAAACCCTTTTAAGCATCTGTGGGGCCTCCTCAAACAGAAGGTGGAGTAGCGCAAAGTCTCTAACATCCACCAGCTCTGTGATGTTGTCATGGAGGAGTGGAAGAGGACTCCAGTGGCAACCTGTGAAGCTCTAGTGAACTCCATGCCCAAGAGGGTTAAGGCAGTGCTAGAAAATAATGGTGGCCACACAAAATATTGAAAATTATTGCCCAATTTCAACATTTTCACTTAGGGGTGTACTCACTTTTGTTGCCAGCAGTTTAGACATTTATAGCTGTGTGTTGTGTTATTTTCAGGGGACAGCATATTTACACTGTTATACAAGCTGTACACTCACTACTTTACATTGTAGCAAAGTGTAATTTCTTCAGTGTTGTCACATGATAAGATATAATAAAATATTTACAAAAATGTGAGGGGTGTACTCACTTTTGTGAGATACTGTATATTGTGACGTTATGCGAGGTGAACTAATAGATGGATGCTATGTGTCGCCTCGCATGTGTTCATTCGGAGTGGACTAAGGTGGAATCTGGCTCGGGTTTTACCGGCCACTGTGGTAAGGTGGGTTCCGGATCGGATTTTCAGGTCCACTGGTGTCCATTCTCAGGTATTGATGGGGACAAGGGCCTCTTCCCCACAACCCTGGGCTGTGGTTGTTTGGGTCTGTGGGGAGGGGACTTACTGAAATCTGGAAGCCCCCTTTAGCAAGGGGGGCCCAGATCCCAGCCCCCCTATGCAAATGTGTACGGGGTACTTTGAACCCCTACAAAAAAGGGGTTAGTGTAAACAAAGAATCTAACCACAAGAAAAGTGGTTACCTATAGAGACTCATTGAGACTATAGAGACTTGTTAAAGGGGGCTTCCAGATTCTGATAAGCCCCCTGCCCTCAAATCCCACAACCACAGCCCAGGGCTGTTGGGAAGAGACCCTTACCCCATCAACATGGGGACAAAGTTCTTTGGGGTGGAGGGCAGACCACCCATGTTCAGGGCATGTAGCGTGGTATGGTTCAAGAAGAGGGGTGCTTGCTCATTCCCCCCTTTCCTGGCCTGCCGGGCTGCATGCTCAGATAAGGGTCTGGTATGGATTTTGTGGGGACCGCACACCATTTTTTTTTAAATGGCGTGGGGTTCCCTTATTTTTTTTTTTTTTAGCATTTTTGTATTGCCAGCAATGGTATTGTATTGCCGGCAATTTAAATGTAGTTTTTTTTTTCTTTATAATCCTCATTTTTGCTGCAGCAGGTTCTATACACAGTATAGATGGGCCACTTTACAGGCAGACTAAGGGGACCCCCTAGGCACTATATTTAAATGAATGTTTAATTTTTATTGTTTTACTTTAAGCATCATTAAAATCACTGCTCCTGTAAAAATGTTCTTTTAAAAAAAATTGCATTGATACATCTCTCTCCCAGGGCCCCCATACACTTTCTATGGCCAATAACTTGCATATAAGCCTTCAAAATGGGCATTTTTGATTTTTCAAACTCAGGTCCCATAGACTATATCCACTTCACCCCGGAAGGATTTCCCACGTTAGGACCAGAGCACTTTTTGCAATTCCGCAACTAATTTATTCATCAGTTTTGGTTTATCCTTTTTGTGAACAGATGCCCAAAACTGAACTGCACATTCCAGATGAGGTCCAACTAATGATTTGTAGAAGGGCAAAATGATATATCTCTCTCTGGAGTCCATACCTTTTTTTAATACAAGAAAGCATTTTGCTAGCTTTATATACTGCAATTTGGCATTGGCTATTATTAAGTCTATGATAAAAACATAGAAACATAGAATCTTTCTCAACCATTGATTCCCCCAGCTGTTCTCCTCCTGGAATGGTCATCGCAAACACTGAAAAGGCTCTTTTAACCCCAAACTCTATATAATTTATAAATAAAAAGTCCCAATACTGAACCTTGGGGTACACCACTATTAACCTTAGACCATTCAACCTCCCCAAAAAAAAAAAAAACCTGCAAAGCAAAAGGCATAATGAGCTAGTATGCAGCGCTTACCTCAGAAGGAAGCTAGTGCAGCGGTCTCCTGGACCTACAGGTAAGCCTTATTGTAGCGGCGGGGCGGATCTCCCGGGATGCGGCTGGGAGTTTTTTATACCAAGATCCCTTTTCTGAATAAATACTTTTTTGGGGAAATACTACACTATCAAGGCAATCTGTTTTTCCACATATCACTTTTAAAAAACGTCTGGGTGAAAGGTTGATGGATGGAGGAAGTTGGGAGTAAAATCTAGTTGCAACAACTGAAGCTGGGAACGGTCAAAGGAGGAACGCAACTCAACTGTGAAAGAGGAGCTGTACCCCAGAGATTTCAAAGACCCCATTTACCACACGCGAGAGACCCCTGAGGGGTGTGGAGTAGCTGGTAAGTGAGGGCACACCGGGGGTGAGCACGAGTGATTTTATATCCACTAGCCACACTGAATTTTGGAAGATCACCTACCAGCACGTTGCCTCATAGACACTAAAGTTTTATATTGGAAAATATTTGCCTCATGCACATCTGATCTGTATATCCACTTTGTTGACTTTTTATGGACCCATTATAGACAGCTGATATCAGTAAGAGGTTCTGCTCCCTCTCTAAGACCACATTAGTACAAATAAGATTTGAACAGCTGTAAGAGTGTATATGTGACTGTATATCCACTTGGTATCCATCCGGAGAATTTTTACGGACTTTTTACGGAAATTTAAAATTACCTGTTTGGGCTTATCTGAAACCTCAACATTCTTTAAATACCACTGCATGTGATACTTCAATAATCTGTTTTATATGCGCGACTTTACATCCACTTTGTTGTTTTACCAATTACATCTTAATAATGCTCCTCACACATTTTTTATACGTTTTTAATACTTTTAACACTATACACCTGGTAATAACTATTATTTTTTAAAAACCCACCTTAAGCTTGATATCCACTTGACAGCATTTCACGTTATGTTCACAGCATCTTAGCTTCTTTATTTATTTATTTTTTCACAACCATGTATGTTTTATATGATATGGATTTTAAGTAACCTTTATTAATTTTGCACCTCAAGCACTTTAAAGCACAAACTCTCAGTATATCTAACAATATTATTAATAATTTTAAGACAGCGCCATATCCGTTTACTCCACTTCATGCTTATTGTAGGCTTACCTGTAGTTTAAAGTGGTTGTCATGACTTGACAACCACTTTAACTACTATTCTTGGAACACATTCTTTGCACCAGTTTTCTTTCCATTTACAAACTGAAGTCTGTTGACTTTAACTTAGCTGTGTGTGGGCAAAAGCAGATTCAAACTGCAGTAATGATACATTTCTGCCATGCAAGCATAATTATCGTTATCTGTAGGGATGGGCCCACGGTTCGAGTCAAACGTAAGTTTGACTTGAACATCGGGCATTCGCTCATTCATCGAATTTAGAACATTATGGGGCGTTCGCAGCGACTTTGCCACCGCGGAGCGCTCCATAATGCATTGCGCGCAGATGGTGTGCACAGCTCCTCCCCGTTGGGAGGGCTCCCACCGTCTGCACGCTTTTTGCAGGGCATGTAGCCTGTACGGTTCAGGAGGGGGGTGCTCGCTCGCCCCCCCTATCCTAGCCAGCCAGATTGCATGCTCAGATAAGGGTCTGGTTTGGATTTTAGTGGGAACCCCATGTTAATTTTTTAAAACATTTTGGCACAGGGTTCCCCTCAAAATCCAAGCCAGACCCGAAGGGCCTGGTATGGACTGGGGGGGAGGGGACCCACGTAAATTTTTTCACCCGGGAGCCGGCAATACATTACATCTGCGAGTGGCTTTAAATTACATTTTTTCCTTTACAAATGTCATTTTGCGGTGGCACTGTTCTAAACATTACAGAGGTGCGCCCTTTTACAAGCAGACTAAGGGGACCCCCCAGGCACATTATTTAAAGGAATATTTCATTTTTATTGTTTCACTTTAAGAATTATTAAAATCACTGCTCCTGAAAAAGGGATTGATTTTAAAATGTTTTTTGCATTGATACATGTCCCCTAGGGCAGGACCCGGGTCCCCCATACACCTTTTATGGCAATAACTTGCATATAAACCTTTAAAATTAGCACTTTTGATTTTTCATGTTCGGGTCCCATAGACTTTAACTGCGTTAAAATGTTTGCACAAATTTTTTGCCTGTTCGCATGTTCTGGTGCGAACCGAATCAGGGGGTGTTCGACCCATCCCTAGTTATCTGATATATATGGATGCACACTGCAATAAGTTCCTATGTGAGCTTAGTATGTTACAAAAATATTGTTAACAGCTTGAACATTCAAAAATAGACTTTCATGTCAAGACAAGGTCCTCAATCATAAAGTGTTATATATATATATACTATAATATAATTATTTATTTCCCCAAATAATTGGTTGATGTCCAAGTTCATGTTATAAAAGTGTTTACTCTCATTAATAAAAATAATCTCTTTACAGCCAAAGCCTCTATGTTTATATGCTGGTGGCTTATAGATAGCTTTCCATAAAAAAATAATGTGGTGACCTTGTAACAAGGACAATGATGCTAGAAGCAGAAGAACATGGTTACAGCTGATTTATGGTGCCCTTTATCCTTGTTATATAAAATTTACGAGTTTGCTTCATCTGACCAAGTTTACGCTACAAAGATGTAGCAATAGATGTTTGACAGAGAGATACCAATGAGGGAGACCAAATTATAGCATGCTGTGTTCACAAAATAAAAAGTCTAAACTAAAAGTTCTTACTCTTAAACAAATGTAGCTGTGATAATACGATAAAAAAAATGTAGTACAACCTGAACACTCAATCTCTTGCCGGAGGAGGAGGAGGATGAAGCCACACTAACCCCTCTCTCTTACATCCCGGAGCCCTCCCGTACCTGCTGGTATTGTATTCTGCATCATTGAAATAAATTTGGTTTGTCCTGCTAGAATACAATATTTTTTTTTTAAAAATTGTCGTTGCCCCCCCCCCCTCATTCCTTACTAGGCCCTTCGGGTCTGGTATAGATTTTAAGGGGAACCCCATGCCAAAATTTAAAAAAATACCAGACCCTTATCCAGGCATGCAACCTGCCAGGTCAGGAAAGGGGGGGGGGGGAGAGAGTGCCCCTTCCCCTCCTGAATCGTACCAGGTCATTTTTTTCTTCTTTTTTTTTACAATAACTGGGTGCCGGGAATTGCAACTGCAAGTCAATTTAAATGTGATTTGACTAATTTTTTTCTTCATTTTTGCTACAGCATGTTCTTTGCATGCTACATATGCACTATTTTACAGGCAGACTAAGGGGACCCCCCAGGCACTATATTTAACCACTTGCTGACCAGCCACCATCATTGTACTGAGGCAGGTTGGCTCGTTCACACAAATCACCGTCATTTTACATCGGCTCAGGAACTCCTACAGCGGGGGAGCCAATCAGCGGGTGGGGCAGACTCGATGTCCGCCTGCCACCCAAGATCATTCCCTGCAGTGACAGAACAGAGATCTGCCTGTGTAAACAAGGCAGATCTCCGTTCTGACAGGGTAGATCACACAGATCCTGTCTTTCTGCTATGCAGGAAGACAGAGCTGTGTGTTTCCCCAAGCAGCCCATCTCCCATACAGTTAGAAAACACTTACAGGAAACACATATAACCCCTTAATCGCCCCTGATGTTAACCCCTTCCTTGCCAGTGTCATTATTACAATATCAGTGCATATTTTTAGCACTGATTACAGTAATAATGTCACTGGTTCCCTAAAAAGTGTAAAAAATGTCAGTTAGGTGTCCAATCTGTCCGCCACAATGTTGCAGATCACAGATCACCACCATTACTAGTTAAAAAAATAATAATAAAAATGCCATAAATCTATTCCCCTATGTTGTAGACGCTATAACTTTTGCGCAAACCAATCAATATACGCTTATTACAAGTTTTTCTTTTACCAACAATATGTAAAATAATATATATTGGCCTAAACTGAGGAAGAAATACATTTTTTTATTCTTTGGGGATATTTATTATAGCAAAAAGTAAAAAATATTGCTTTTTTTTCAAAATGGTTGCTTATTTTAGTACAGCATTGCACGGCCGCGCAATTGTCAGTTAAAGCAATGCAAGGAATATTTTGTTTTTATTGCTGCACTTTAAGCATCATTAAAGTCACTGCTCCTGAAAAAACTATTGTTTTTCAAATTTTTTTTTGCATTGATACATGTCCTCCAGGGCAGTACCCTGACCCCATACCACTTTTATGTCCAATTACTTGCATATAAGCCTTCAAATTTTTCCTGTTCATTTCCCATTAGACTTCAATGGGGTTTGCTCGGGAGTTCTGCTGCGAACCGAATGGGGGGGGGGGTGTTTGGCCCATCTCTACTCACAAACAGCGTACTGATTAATTACTAATTTATGAGAGCTTTTGATTATGTGATAGGCAAAGTGCTTCTGCTAAATTCTCAGATATGAAGAAGCAACCTGATCTGCTAACCAAAATGCCCACCAAAATATAGAATAATATAAACACTGAAAGTGTGGCTTTGGTGCAATAAGTGATAAAGGGAAACAACTCCCTCCCCACTGGTTTACCTTTAAATAGGTTATCACCCCTTCAGTCCATCACGAATGCTGCTGCCAGACTCATCTACCTTACAAACCACTTAGCCTCTACTACCCCTCTCTGCCAACCTCTCCATTGGCTGCTACTCACCTAATGAATTAAATTCAAAATACTAACACTAAATTATACATCCATCCACAACTCTGCACCCAGCTACATCACTAACCTAGTCTCAAAATATCAGCAAAATCATCCTCTTTGCTTCTCCCAAGACCTCATGTTCTTTAGCTCCATTGTAACCTCCTCCCATACTTGCCTCCAGGGCTTCTCCTGAGCCTCTCCCATCCTTTGGAATTCCCTACCCCAATTTTTCTTATTATCTCCTACTCTAACACACTTTTTAGCAATCCCTGAGAATATTTTTCTTCAGAGAAGCCTATTCTGCCTCCACCTAACAACTGTACTTTCATTTTTTCATTATCTTATCCCCCCACAGTTATTGACTTTTGTATCACTTGACCCTCCCTTCTAGATTGTAAGCTCTAATGAGTAGGGCCCTCTGAGTCCTACCATTGAATTGCATTGCAACTGTACTGTTTGCCCTAATCTTGTAAAGCGCTGGGCAAACTGTTGGCGCTATATAAATCCTGTATAATACTAAAAATCTGAATTCCACAAGCTTTTGCCCCACTTTTCTTTCAATTGATAATGAGTTGAACAGGAGGTTAGACATTTGATACCCTCCAAAGCCTAACTAGACCTTCAATTAAATCTGCCAAATGCATTCCAGGCCCATCAAAATAAAAGGTGATCAATGCCATACTGTTTTATTTCTAAAGCAGTAGAAAATCCTGTGTACTGCCAGCAGAGTGGGAAGCATGCTAGCATGTTAGGACAAAAGTGTTTCTGCTCAGGCTGTGGCTGATTCTAAATTGTAAGGGCAAAGTCACACCAGGTGCATTGGGCTGCGTTGGGTAGCCTTGTACAGCACAGGCTATAAGACAAACTGTCTCATGTCCTATTTGTTCAGTTTACACCACTGTGTAAGAGATCCTGTACATTTTTTCAGCACACTGGAGTTGATTTACTAAAATTGAAGAGTGCAAAATCTGCATGGAAACCAATCAGCTTCCAGGTTTTTTTTGCAAAGCTTAAATGAACAAGCTGAAGTGCACAGCTACACCAGTTTTAGAAAATCAATCCCATTATGTTGCAACACAGTTCAACACATGGCAACATGCTGAAGTAAATAAATATGAATTTTTGTAACATTCCAATAAAGTCGGAAAAAAAAAAAGGAAACAGTGTGATGAACCATAATCAGCGCATTTGCACAGAGTACAGTATATATGTGCCCGCTGTTGTGATCCAGCGTGGCAGCACAGTGGTGTAGTGGACAGCACATTTGCCTGGCAGCAAAAGGGTTGCTGGTTCGAATCCCAACCACGACACTACCTGCCTGAACTGCCTGCCTGAGTGGGTTTCCTCCAGGTACTCCGGTTTCCTCCCACACACCAAAGACATGCTGGTAGGTTAATTGGCTCCTGTCTAAATTGGCCCTAGTATATGTATGAATGTGAGTTAGGGACCTTAGATTGTAAACTCCTTGAGGGTAGGGATTGATGTGAATGTACAATATATATGTAAGGTGCTGCGTAAATTGACAACGCTATACTGTATAAGTACCTGAAATAATAATAATAATAATAATACGAAGAAGAATTTGTATCATATCTATCAGTTTTCCTTTCTTAAAGTCTTTGTCCAGTTAATGAGTTTTCCTCTCACTTCCTTTCCCTTTCTGACTTTCAGTTCAACTTCCTTCCTGAACTGGATTTCAGGCTGGATTCAACAAACTTCTCTCATGCAGATTTCAAAGACATAATTATTGCTTGAAAGATATTTGCCATAAGTTCTAATGTGATGACACACAGTTGCCATAAGTTCCAATGTGAATTCAGTACATAGTAAATGTTAATTGGGCATATGAAAATAGACTTATATGTCAATTAGGGAAGCAGAATTTAGCAGAAGCATCTTATCTTACAATGTCAAGACAGGATGTAATGGAACAATTCACCAGCATTAGTACCAGTGAAAACACAAACACTGTTATAATTAAAGGAGAATGTAAAAAAACTGTAGTTTTTAAAATTGCTTAGGCAGGTCATAGATGCTGCAAATTTCTTTCCTGCAACCTTTGCACAAGACCCCCATTAACACAGACAGTGCTGACAAGGGAATCCCCCCTGCCAAGATATTGTATTCTCTCGGTAGGGGAAGCTGTCCCTGCCAGGAGCAGACAGTGAATATTGCTAGCAGCAATCGCAAGTAGAATCCGGTGGACTGGTTGTACCCTAGTTGATCAACTTGGTACATTCAGCCTGCCCATACACGGTTTGAATCTACTGTGAGGGGGGGTGGAGGTATGGTGGGGTATTGTACTACACATCTTCTTATACTAGTGCATTAATTCATGCAGTAGCCAGTGTTCAAGATACCATATTCTGGTGCTAGAAATGGAAATTTCCATGACAAATAAGCATGCATAGTAAGCACACGCAGTATAAGAACTGTTTTAAACATATTGTTTACGTAGCACACACACATCATTGCTTAGTGAGCTGGCGACATTTGTTTTTTCCTTTTTTTATTTTCCATAGTACAGTATCTTAGTGCAGTTAGGGACCAGAAGGGCCTACATAATTATTATTTGAATGTTCAATGTGCACAGCAAATTAGGACCAGACAATATGCATTTAACATCAGTGTATAATCAACTAGGAATTGCAATTAATGCATGTTCATACATTTGCTTAAGCAGGCCTGTGGTGCAACAATTCTGTAGCAATACATCCCTGCTCTTGGTTATTTGCTTTAGTAAATCAGACCCAGCATAATCTTTTCTTACTTCTATACATAAAAAAAAACTGATTCCCACAACAAATCTATCCAAATGTAGGGTTAGAGATGATTTTTAAAATAGCCAAAAACCTCCTCAAAACACTCCAATAGAGATTGAGTATACTTATACACTACCTTACCAGTAAAGATATTCAAGAGATTGTGTCAACTTTGTCTACCAGATCTTTATTATGCTAATGGATTTATCCTTCATTGTAAACTCAATAAACTCCTTACTTCATTACCCATTTCTATTAACCTATATAATACAATCAGAAAACTCTCCTTTAAAATATACCACAAACCACAGATGACTCATTCATTATGAATGAGTAATTTTAGGAATTACATTTCTAGATCAATTTCCCTCCTTTAAAGCACTTGAAATAATGTTTATATTTGCAAAATGAAAAGAGGATATAGGCACAGCATTCACTGAGGGGAGAAAGTTATTGTGTTCCAAACTATTATCATTAGCTAAAGATGCACAAATGCAGTCATAGTTATACAGAATAATTTCCAGATTGTAATGAATTCTGAATTAACGTTTATGTATAGTTAGATACTTGTTGTTGTGTAGTTTGGGTTACACCAAATAGGGCACAACTGTCTTTTCAATCACATTTAACTAGAATTTTGTGTGTGTCATATTATATAGTTAGCTTTGGATGTCAATTGCTAATGTTGTATGCACATTTGCACTCATAAGCGTACATACCGTGGCAGAATTTATGATTTCTTGGCCATTTTTCAGAGAATATGAATGATGACACAAACACTTTTCTTTCGCTCATGGTTAGTGTTTGGCTGAAGCCATTTATAATCAATCAACTGTGTTTACTCTTCATAACGACAACAGAAACTACCCAAATCACCCTGATCAAAAGTTTCAGTTTTTTCTTAATACCTTGCCCCCTTTTAACATCAATGACAGCTTGAAGTCTTTTGTGGTATTTGTGGATGAGGCTCTTTATCTTCTCAGGTGGTAAACCTGCCCATTCCTCTTGGCAAAAAGCCTCCAGGTCCTGGAAATTCTTGGGCTGTCTTGCATGAACTGCACATTTGAGATCTCCCCAGAGTGGCTCAATAATACTGAGGTCACGTGACTGAGATGGCCGCTCCGGAATCTTCACTTTATTCTGCTGTAGCTAATGACAGGTCGACTTGGCCTTGTGTTTTGGATAATTGCCATGTTGGAAAGTCCAAGTACGTCCCATGCACAGCTTCCTGGCTGATGAATGCAAATGTTCCTCCAGTATTTTTTGATAACATACTGCATTCATCTTGCCATCAATTTTGACCAAATTTCCTGTGCCTTTGTAGCTCACACATCCCCAAAATTTCAGCGATCCACCTCCGTGTTTCACAGTAGGAATGGTGTACCTTTCATCATAGGCCTTGTTGACTCCTCTCCAAATGTAGTGCTTATGGTTGTGGCCAAAAAGCTAAATTTTAGCCTCATCACTCCAAATGACTTTGTGCCAGAAGGTTTGAGGTTTGTCTCTGTGCTGTTTGGTGTATTGTAAGCGGGATACTTTGTTGCATTTGCATAGCAGCCCAAGGGTTGTCGGAAAGAGGCCCTTGTCCTCATCAACATGGGGACAAGGTGCTTTGGGGCAGGGGGGCGCAGGGCCCCCCTGCCCCAAAGCACCTACCCCCATGTTGAGGGCATGTGGCCTGGTATGGTCCAGGAGGGGGGCTCGCTCCCCCCCTTCCCTGACCTGCTGGGCTGCATGCTTGGATAAAGGTCTGGTATGGATTTTGGGGGGGACCCCATGCCATTTTTTGTCATGGGGGTTCCCCTTAAAATCCATACCAGTCTGAAGGGTCAGGTATCTCTTGTGGGGGAACCCCACACAATTTTTTTTTCATTTTGGCTGGGGGTTTCCCTTCAAGATCCTCAGCACACAAGTTGCACTGCAAGTCGGATCATCATGATCCCATAGGGAACCATTGATTTTGAATAGAGGCAGAGAAACGCACCTGAAAGCTAGCACGACTTAACGTGCATTGACACTAATGCAAAACACTCATAACATTGCGTTTTTAATGTCATTTTTTATAATGCCTGTGTGTATGAGGCCTTAGAGAAAAATGTAGTACAGGGAACACAAAGCAAAAGCAAATACAAATATTGCAATGGTCTCTAACTACACCAAGGAAAATATATACTTACAACATTGAGACCATACCTTTTGGAATCTGCTCTACTCCCATGCAACCATCTTACTGCCCATACAGTATCTATATATAATATAGACGGCACGGGTTGACCCACACCACCGGGCAGCCCACCCTTCAGTGAGTCTAGCCGTGGGGGTGGTTAATTCCGCTCCCTACCTCACCTTTCCCTTTAATACTTCACCTACCTCTTTTTCACAAGCGGTTATATTGGGATCGATCTTCACTACCTACCTTCGTGGACATTATGATACTTGCGGCAGCAGCATCCTTTACTCTTGTTTTTACCCTGCATTAGTTCTATACGAGAATACACACTATGCGCTATATATGTGTCTGAATGATAGATATGAGCTATATCACCACTTGCCCCTGATGAAGAGGAACAACGCACGATCTTGAAACATGTTGGGTTGCACTCTGTTCAATTACACAGTAGTGATTTAAATAAGTGGTTCTGTTATATGTACTATTGCATTTTAATAACGTTTTGTAGATTGGGGAATGTATCCCTTGTTTCTCCCCCTTTTTTTCCCTTTTTTAACTACTATTTTGTAATAAACTTAAAACTTTTTATACCTATTGCATTTGTTTTTGTGGAGTCTATGCCCTTTAAAGTCCGA
>BLSH010071050.1:117527-131398 GCA_018402905.1 Glandirana rugosa | reverse complement strand
ACTACGTTTCGTGCTGTCGTATATCCATTCCCGACCGAGGCGGGGGTGCGGGTCAAGGTCCTAGGCCAATGTGATATTTCAGTTTGTGGAGGGTGGTCCGGAGTAAGAGGAAAAAAAGGAGTGACGAGTCGACCAATGTGACTACGACTTTCCGTCTTTAAAAAGAAAAAGGGAGTGGAACGGCCTGAGTAGACCGGTTGGCGCGTCCAATTCGGAGAGGACAATCGCTGCGAGGGGTGACATGTCCGTCATTTAGAAGGATATACCCCCTCCGGAGGGGAGGGGTACAAGGTCCCTAACCCCCCCACCTTCCGCCGACCAGATCCCTGGAACATGGGGAGGGGAGGCCTCCCCCATATAGGAAGATTTACTGCCTGTACAGTGGGGAGCGTCGCTAACAGGAGAGGCTTAACCTGCGCGGTTGGCCAGATGAGTCCGGCAAGGTGAGGGAAAAAGAAAAATTTCTGCCTTTCAGCATCAGTGTAACCAGCTGAGCAGTGAGGAAAAAAAGGAGAATGAGGCCTGGTGGGAGGTGTTTGACTTTATAGTGTAACCGGATCCTGGAACTGGGCGTGGGGGCGGAGCCAGCCCTTACCTATATGCTGTCGTGCTTTGCATCAGGAAAGGAAAATTACTGTCAGGTAAGTATACAATTTTCCGTTTTTTGCAACTCCACTATTTAACACTGAAACACTGATATTCACAATTTATTGTATCTTGTTAGCTAAATGTTCTAAAAAGTTTGTAAACTAGTTACTAAAGCCTCAAATACATCACTGTCTGTCAATTTCCTTCCACGGTTACTAATTGCTGGATTCCCAAAAAAAGACTAGAGTATAAGTAAAATATCACAATGTTCTTGAGATTTGAGGATATGCATCGTTACATGGGTTTGTTGCCATAGTTACATGAATAAGCTGAGACGGCCAATGCAATGTACTGCATTATTTGGAAATAGGGGGGTATGATGTGATGCATATTGCATAGCCTTTGGTTACTGTTTGTGTTTTTTTTTTTTTTAATGAAGTGTGTTTTTTTTTAATAGTATGTTTTCTTACAAAACAGCATGATGCTTTTGAAACATTCAAGTTTCTCTTAATATTAAAATAGTAATAACTATTAAAATTAAGGATTGAAGTGAAGTAATACTTTTTTCCACTTTAAACCGGATGTTATGTGCAAGGAAACAGTAACATTTGCTACACACAACTAGATTCCTGAAGCAAACATTAGTTGATACCACTGTATTGTAGTGAAGTAAGCTAAATATTGCTCATTACCATAGCACATGTAAAGGCATCAAGTACAGCTCAATGTGTTGTAATGCAATTCATTCCGAATGGCACCCCAACGCACCTTCAAAATGTTCCTGCAATACAGTACACAATAACAAATATAATATATATACATATACAGTATATATATATATATATATATATATATATATATATATATATATATATATATATATATATATTATAAAGTAAACAAATATAGCACTTTATTTAAATGATTATTTATATATACTTGGGCATTATTGCTTTGGAGTTTGGTAGATAAAGAGCGTTACCTACACCATAACACATTATGTGTATTTTGGTGTGCTGCAGTGAAAAAAAATAGAACAGAGGAAATTTTTCCTGGGTTGGGCCAACTCAAAAAGAATGGGCCACAGTAAAGAAGCACATTATAATTCAATGAAAAATAGCATGATGGTGACCCAATAAATTACCTCATTAACTAAATGTGGTTTTTACCCACTTTATCATTGAAATAATATGCCAGTACTGTTGAGGCTTTTTTTAAGGTAGATGACCCAATGGTGTTTTTACGTTTGACAGCATTTTCATTTCAGATTTCAAATTCAGAAACCCAAGGGATTTTTTTTCTGGGCATCAGTTAAACTCTTTGGATAATTAAATCTTGGTATAACAAGGGTTTAAATTACAACTGTACCTTGAATATATACACCTCCTCCTATCCCCCTGAGTGTGGCCCACTGTGTAAAATACTTACCTTCAGCCCTGATCCAGTAATCCTCACTGTGTGGCCCCACAGACAGACACATCTAACCAAGCTGATCTGTGCTTGGTTAGATGGTGTGAAGGGCAGGAGAGATTTTGGGGTCTATTAGACCCCTAATGTCTCCATAAAGAGTACCTGTTACCTGCTCAAAGCTATCACATAGCGGTTTATTAACCCCTTGTGATGGCAATAAAAAATACATTAATTAATTAAAGAAAAAAGTAAAAACAAATGATAATAAAATATATTAAAATAAACAAAAAAATTGCCAAAACCTCTGTTGCCCCGCACACCTGTGCAAACGCAAATGCAAGCCCAGGGTGGGCATGCATATGTAAACCATGGTCGCACCACATGTGTGACATATCGCTATGAACGTCAAAGTGAGAACAATAATTCTAGCACAAGAGCTCCTAATTAACTCTAAAATGATAAGCTGTAAAGGCTTTTAAAGTGTTACCTAAGGTGATTTTTGAGCACCAACGTCTGGAGATATTGCGGACGCACTCAATTTTAAGACATGGAATGTTTAGTATCTATTTACTCAATGCAACCTCATCTTTTATATTTTAAACAAAAATTGGTATTATATGTAGTGGTTTTGCACTAAAATTTATAAAATTATATTTTTTGCAGAAAATTTGCGTTTAATAAATAGTTGCGCAAATCTCATGTGAAACAAAAACTATATTTTTTTTATTCTACAGGGCCTTTGCTTTCAGAAAATATAAAATGTTCTGGGTGTTTAAGTAATTTTATTGCCAAAAATTACTATTTTTACATGTATGTGACAAATAAAAAAAAATTGCTCTGGAGCCGAACTGGTTAATAAATGTTTGTACACATTCTGATGCAACAGTTCTGCTTTAAAACTTTTGATAAAGAACCATTTCTTTTTTTGTAGGTGTCAATATCATTCACAAATATACATAAAAACTTTTCAACACTTGAGCATTCTCAATAACTGATCTTCAGTTGATATGTAGCAGAGATTTCAAGACTTGTGAACACACCAGCTCTAGAGGTCCTGGTTCTGTCTTCTTCCCACAACTGTGGCATTTGTTTCTCATATTTATGCAGATCAGTGATGCTACCATTGTCATCCATCACAAAGTGATCCGCCCTGTTAAAGAGGGGATGATTGACATCCCTGTTTTGCATAAAGGCAAGCAAGAAATGCACAGACAGTCTTCTTAACCGATGGCTTATGATAGAGGAAATTCTGAACCTTTGGGGTATGAATCCTAGCTTTCTTCACCAAGCAGACACACAAGCCTATTGGTTGGCTGGAAAAACCCAAGAATGTGAAATGTATAACAAGCCACGGGTATCATTATGCCATTAGTATCATTATGAAGAGATAGAAAATTAAATATATGAGTGTAAATTTGCAAAAATGTATCATTCTATTTGTAATCATATGCAAACACAAAAGATCATATATAAATCACATACACATCTTAGACATGATTTTATATTGAAACAGGCAACTAAACAACTCTACTGAACTACTATTTTAGTATATACAGTACATGTCTACATACTTTCCATATGCCTGACCAATAGTAGCTCACAATTATTAGAATATTATAAATTCATGCATTCGTTTAACCACTTTCCTCCCAGGCTATTGTCAATTGACAACTGGGTGGGACATTTGTCATTCTAGGTGGACCTCATATGACATCCTCCCTGAATGCCAAAACATGACCTGCATGCAACTGTGAAGCCATGCTGCGGCGCAATCTGTCACCAGCTGAGTGACTGATCAGCATACCGACTCAATGCCAGTACCATGTGATCACTATAACCATTCACAGCAGATAACATGACAATTGTAAACAATGGATGGCTACCTTTCATGACATCCATTGTGTACAATCATTTTGCTAGCTGTGATTGGTCACAGTGATCACATGGTACAGACAGGGCCAATCATAGCATTTCTGTAGCAATGTGGTTAGCTGTGGCCAATTACAACTAATCACAACAATATACATTGAATGAATCAGTTTTATTCAGTAAAAATGGTTTCTTATACCAATGAAATTCACTGGTATAAGCAATCATAATATGAAAAAACCCTGATCACTTTCCCAGAGTAGTGCAATGTTATGGTAACATTGTATTTTTCTAGGCACAGTGTTTAAAAAATGATGATGTACTGAACTGGAGACAGTATGTAAAAAAAATTGTGAATTATTTTTTTTTAATTTCTTATTTTTCCCAAAATGTTTCAATTCAAAAACTTGCCATGCCTCTTACTAAATACCTTGGACTGTCTACTTTCCAAAAAGGGGTCATTTGTACTGTACTTTCATTTTAGGGCCTCAAAAAATGAGATAGGCCATCAGTACATCAGGATTGATCAATTTTCAGATATACAGTACATACCATAGTTTGTGGACTCTATAACTCTCCTATAGACTAAATAATATACACTCATTTGGGTTATTTTCACCAAAGAAATGTAGCAGAATACATTTTGGCCTACATTTATGAAGAAAGATTATTTATTTGCAAAATTTTATAACAGAAACAAAGAAAAACATGTTTTTTCAAAATTTTCAGTCTTCTTTTTTGTTTATTTAGCAAATAATTAAAAATAACCCAGTGGTGATTAACCAGGTGCCGACCACCCGTTGCGGATTGAAGGCGGCAACATGGTTCGATATCGTACATCGCCGTCACCTGACGACGGCTGCGAGATTGCGGATTGTGAGCACGCGCACACCACCGCATGCTCACTGTGTAGAGGGGGAGTCAGGGAGTGGGTAGGGCATACTCAATGTTTGCTGGCTACACGTGATCACTCCCCCGCAGTAAGAGAACAGGATCCGTGTGTGTAAACACATGGATCTCCGTTCTGACAGGGGAGAAGGAGTGTGATCGCATGCTTACCATATATGGGAGCAGCGATCGTTCTCCTCCCCTACTCAGTCCAGCCCCCACACGGTTAGTAACACAAAGCAGGGAACACAGTTAACCCTTTGATCACCCTCTAGTGTTAACCCCTTCCCTGCCAGTGACATTTACACAGTAATCACTGCATTTTCATAGCACTGATCGCTGTATAAATGTCAATGGTCCCAAAAAAGTGTCAAAAGTGTCCGACATGTCTGCTGCAATGTAGCAGTACAGCTAAAAATCACAGATCACCGCCATTACTAGTAAAAAATAAAAACCCCATAAATTAATTCTCATCATTTGTAAATGCGGCAACTTTGTGCAAACCAATCAATATAAGGTGATTGCAATTTTTATTACCAAAAATATGAGGAAGTATATATATCGGCCAAAACCAGTGCTAAAGGGGAAAATCCTTATGGGGATGAAGTGGTTAACCACTTCAATACTATGCACTTAAAACACTTTCCTACCAGACCAATTTCAGTGCTGTTGCATTTTGAATGAGAATTGAGCGGTCGTGCGACGCTGTACCCAAAGTTTTTATAATTTTGTTCCCACAAATAGAGCTTTCTTTTGGTGGTATTTGATCACCCCCGCGATTTTTATTTTTTGCGCTATAAACAAAAAAAGAGTGAAAATTTTGAAAAAAAATTCTCTATTTCTGTCACAAAACTATGTAAATAAGTAAATTTTCTCCATCACTGATGGGCACTGATGAGGCTACACTGACGGGCACTGATGTGGCAGTACTGATTGGCACTGATGAGATGGCACTGATGAGGTGGCACTGATGATGAGGCACTTATATGCAGCAATGATGAGCACTGTTAGGCGGCACTGATAAGCAGCACTGATGTGCACTGATATGCAACACTGACGGCGTCTGATATGCAGCACTGACGGACACTGATAAGCGGCACTGATGGGCACTCATAGAGGGCACTGATTGGCACTTATAGGCGGCACTGGGCACTGATAGGTGGCACTGATGGGCACTGATAGGTGGGCACTAGTAGGTGGCACTGGTGGGCACTGATATAAGGCACTGGTATGCACTGATAGGGGCACTGGTGGGCATATGTACTGAAAGGGGCCCATTCCCTGGTGGTCTAGGGTGGCATCTGAAGGTGGCACTGAGTGCCATTCATATTTGGCACTATGCCCCTTACCTGGTGGTCTAGGGTGGTCTCCCTGCTGGTCCAGATCGGCTCCCTGGTGGTCCCTGGTCCGCTCCCTGGTGGTCCTGGGTGGGCACATTGCTGGTGGTCCCTGGGCAGGCTCCCTGGTGGTCTAGTGTTGCGATCCGAGGGGGGGCTGTGCTGATAAATCATTAGCACAAACCCTCCCTGTTGGGAGAGCAGCCGATCGGCTCTCCCCTACTCAGGTCTGCAGACCCGAGTACAGGAAAAGCCGATAAACGGCTTTCCTGTGTTACACTGTGACCAGCCATGATTGGTCATGGCTGATCACATGGTAAAGTGCTTCCAATGGAAGCACTTTACCGAGATCGGTATTGCGGGGGGTCAGACTGACCTCCCACACAACTGATCACCGCGATGTGCGCCCCCACGGGTGCACGGCAGCTTGTTATCCTGAGGACATCATATGACGCCCAGTCAGGATAACTAAACCACTTCCCGGCCGTCATTCTGCATACGGCGGTCGGGAAGTGGTTAAACGCCACCAAAAGAAAGCTATATTTTTGTGAAAAAAATGATAAAAATGTAATATGGGTACAGTGTTGCATGACCACGCAATTGTCATTCAAAGTGCAATAGCGCTGAAAGCTGGAAATTGCCCTGGGTTAAAGGGGGAAAGTTCAGTGTATTGAAGTGGTTAAAGTCCATTACTTACTTACCCCACAACATCACCTATAAGATCACATACAAGAATAGAACTTTGACGATCAGAGGTTTGACTGTGATTTCCCTTTGGCACTGACAGCTGCTCCTCATCCATCAGAACACTGCCTTTACCCCTGCCCAGGGTAGGCATGTGTTACAAGCACACAAGCCATCCCGGATGTTTATGGTTCTGCTAGATATTACCCCCACACTTGTGAGTGCAAACTTTTTATTGATTTTTTAAATGTATACAATATTACACTATCAGCACTTGGTACTCTACACCTTGCTGTTGTTTGAAGAACTATTATACAAAGAAATAAGACCACTACAGTAAATTGAACAAAGAAGTCCTATTATATTGCACAGAAAAAGAACTGGAAGTCCCATTATATGAAGAAGTTCATTCTTAATTAGGCTTTCATTTTTAAGTCTATACATTGTCATCCTTGGTTGATTTCTTTTTTTAATGTTCTACCCTTTTTGAATCATTTTCTGAATTCTTGAAGCTTTTTCCTTTCTTGTTCACATTTCTTCCTCCTGCATATTTTATTTATTTTTCTTTGTATTTCATTAAATGTATCTATGCTTGCTCTTGTTTATGGACATCATATTAGACTTGCCTTTGTTATTTTTTATTGTTTTTCTACAGTTTACTTTAAAACTGAAAACAACTTGGAACGCAGCGTAAGCCGCAAACCAGAAGTCTAGGAAGTGACATCAGCTGCCGAGGGCCAATCAGGTGACGCATTTCAATGTCTCCACATTTTCCTCAGACCACATGAGGAAAATGTGGGAACATTGAAATGCGTCACCTGATTGGCCCCCGGCAGCTGACGTCACTTCCTGGACTTCTGGTTTGCAGCTCACGCTGCGTTACAAGCTGTTTTTAGTGAGAGATTGTGAGAGACTGTCATATGGCCAGATGGTGTCTCTCTCATCTGTTGGAGTTTTCACCCTGCCAGCGCTTACACTGGCTCATGAAAAGTGGCCAAGCTTGCCAGAGACGGATTTATCTGCATGCCTGTTGCTACTTATGTTGTGTGAGTACCCATTTGGCTGGTTGTAATAAACATGGCTGTCATTTCATATTACACTTAGTCTGGCGTGCCTTGTCTTTCTTCTGACACACCAAACTAAGCATGTGCAGAGTGGCTAGAAAGGTTCTGGATTGGGGACAGTGGAAGAAGGGGAGGATCAGAGAAGACAGGATAAAATAGCCTTTTTACACAATGTGGAGGATTAAGCCCCACGGTTCCACAGTGAGTATAACAAGCATGCTTTACTGCATATACAGACCGATGCTACTGCTGGGTTTAGTAACATTTTACGTTATCTTGTGGCAGTGCTCGGTCTTAAAAAGTATTATCGGGCATCTAACCCATATACATGTGGCTTTGAGCTGCTATATTTTTTATTTTAATGTTGCTCTTTATTTACCACTGACAAAGCCTGTTTTATGGCAAAACATGCTGGGTTGTGGCCAGTTCAAATAAGACTTAGGGCCCTTTTACACAGGCAGACCTGATCGGACCCTCCAGTCTCCCCTATGGGCGGTGGATCTTAGTGGATGCATGTCCGCTGACATCCACCGTTATCCGATCTGATCCTGCCCGCAAAATGCAGACAGATGGTGGTCCTATTTTCCATCCGTCCGGCAGATTGGATTGGATAGGATCGGATGAAAATGGACAGGTGCTCTGTTTCTATCTGATTTCCCCATATAGAAGAGCAGTCTGTTTCTGTGTCCGCTCTGCACAATCCCCCGCTGAGCAAGTGGAATCCATTCCATGGAGGCGTCCGTGTGACAGGGGTCTTATGCTTTTTATATTTTCGGAGGTTGCAGGAAGAGCAGAAATCTTTGTAGATAGATGGAGTATATAAGCTTAGTAGGACCAGAGTGGAGTTGCAGTAAATCCTTGTTGATTTATCAAGATGGGGAAAATGTCTATAAACAGTGTCAGATAAAAATAGTGACAATTCCTAATCTGATCCTGCACCCCGTGTAAAAAAACACAGTTAAGTAACAGTTTTTGTTGTTAACTCACTGATCTATTTGTTGTTTTAAATCATGCAACAAAAGGGAAGCTTTATGACCTAGTGGGTTACGTCTGCAGTGAGAGGAGATCATCACCTTTGTTTGTTACATAATATGTATTCCCGCACTTAGGTCAAGTTACTATACTAGCAAAACTCAGGCTTCTCTTATAGATTCAAAGAATATTAGACACTACAGATCTGTGCTATAGCCAAAAGATGGCTACATGCCGGACCTGAATTTCCGGGGGGACATCCATGGACGTCCGCCCCATTGCGTGCTTCCGACACGCCCTCACAGCTGCCAGCGGCGCACCCTCACAGCCACCAGGGGTGCACTCTCATGCCAGCCACTGCATGAGCATGCCCGCAGGTCGGGTGGACTCGATGTCCGCCAGCAACCCACGATCACTTAATACAGAGGCAGAGCGGGGAACCGCCAATGTAAACACGGTGTTCCCCGTTCTGTCAGGGGACATAACAGAGATCTACTGATCCCTGTCATTGGTATCAGTGAGCTCTGTTATGTCCCTGCCAACCCAGCCCCCACACAGTTAGAACAAATGAGGGAACACATTTAACCCTTTGATTGCCCCCTACAGGTTAACCTCTTCCTTGCCAGTGGCATTTGTACAGTAATCAGTGGCTATTTTTAGCTTTGATCACTGTATACATGTCAATTGTCCCAAAAAAGTGTCAAAAATGTCCAATCTGTCAGCCGCAACATCGCAGTCCCAATAAAAATGTCAGATCACTGCTATTACCAGCAAAAATAAATAAATAAATAAAAACTCCCATAGTTTGTAGACGCTTAAGTTTTGCACAACCCAATCAATATACACAGATTGAGATTTTTTTTACCAAAAATATGTAGAATACATTTTGGCCTAAACTGATGAATACATTTGTTTTTTTTATATATATATATATATATATATATATTTTTTAGCTATTATTATAGCTAAAAGTAAAAACAATTGTTCTTTTTTCAAAATTGTCGTTCTTTGTTTGTTTATAGCGCAAAAAATAAAAACCACAGAGCTGAACAATTACCACCAAATGTAAGCTCTATTTGTGGGGAAAAAATTATATAAATTTTGTTTGGGTACAACTGCGCAATTGTAATTCAAGATGCGACAGCGCTGAAAGCTGAACGTTGGTCTGGGCAGGAGGGGGGTTTAAGTGCCCAGTAAGCAAGTAGTTAAACAGACTAAAAATATTATTTTTTTCCTCTAAGGTCCTCTTTTGATAAGTTGATAATCAAAAAGTATGACCGGAACTGTAGAAACACATTAGAAAATGTCATTGGTTAGCTGGGTACTTTCAGATGCTGGAATGTACAGTCTCCTAAACCACACATATTACTAAATTTTACACAGGTAGGCTGTAGTATGTGTGTGCATACAATTTAGTTGATCAGTGAGCTGGCATACGCACATAGCCTTTAAAATAATCAGGCCTACTACATTTTTCTTCCAGTGATAGCACTCCAAGATTATTATTTGCATCTAACTTCTAGTGTTGGATCATGAACATCTATGGATAGTTAAAGAATATCCATTCTTTAATGGCAGCTTAACTTCTTTTGTATACTAATGAGCGCAAAAGCCATTACTTTACTATTACAACTTTGTGTTCTCATGCAGACAACCTAAAAATACCTTAATTCATTTTTACTAAAGCTTTTATCGTTAAAAGTTTAACCTCCGGCCCACTTGTGTTCTACCATTTTCTGCTGCAAGAGCTGAAAACTGCTTAGGTAAAACTCTGTTCACCAGTCATTGTGTAAACTATTTCTGCTAATTGAGCACTTAATAAAGGATAACTAAGCTTGTAAAACACATTAGCACTTTTATTATATTCAAACTTAGGAAGCAATTTTTCAAATATCTAATTTTATCTATACTTTCCTCTAATCATCTATACTTTCCTAATAATCACCATAGACACATATATAACATAACATACATATAGCATATAAAATATCTAGGAGCCAGCTAAAAAAGTTAGGAGCCAGTTTTTTTTAGCTGTGTGAATTGTCAGTGCCCTGGGTAAGGCAAGTAATTTGCCCCCCCCCCCCCTCCAACCCTGACTTACTCACAGCAGAGCAACCAGTCAATAACTCTAACGTAACACCATTACATCAGGGTTATAGGCTGGACAGAGAGGGTGACACTAAATACCTGTTATAGGGAGAAACTCCTTATTATACCTAATGCATAGTGACTGTGGCATGTAAAACGCCCTCATCTGCTGCCTAATGGAGCTTAAGGGTGGCCGTTGGTGGGTGGCAAAAACATTTCTCTGCTGCACATTTTTACCACCCAGCTGCACATCTTAATGAAGCCTTAGTGACACTTTAAATAGAATACAAAAAAAAAAGGTGAAAGAAGTATTCCAGTGCTGCTGATCTTCTGCTGCCTCTTTGCATCCACTTCCTGCCTACATGTGTGTCCCCCATGGTGACTGTTCATTGCTCTGGTGGGTTTCTGGTCACAATGAAATACTGGAGCCCAACTGCACATAGAGTGGTAATTCTTGATGGTACACAGGGTTTTATCAGAGGACATAGAAAGACTCTTCTAAAGAATATCCAGCTGCCTCATTTCCCCTCCTCCACCTAACAGCACGCAGTGGAGCTGCATGATTCTGGCTAAAACGAGAATCACAATTTTGTTGCATAGCATAAAGATCATGATTCTCTCACGATTCTAGTGGCGTAACATCATCTTTCACATTATACAAAAAAAATGGGCTTATTTTGCTGTTTAGTTTTTTTTGTTTGTTCATTAAAGTGTATTTTTTTCCAAAAAAAAATTGTGTTTGAAAGACCACTGCGCAAATACTGTGTGATATAAAATATTGCAACAACCGCCATTTTATTCTCTAGGGTCTCTGCTAAAAAAAATATATAATGTTTGAGGTTCTAAGTAATTTTCTAGCAGAAATTACATATTTTTTACTTGTAAGCAACAAATGTCAGAAAAGGTTTAGTCTTTAAGTGGTTAAACTGAGCTCATTTACAGACCGGACGTTCATCCCTTTGATAAAAAAACCAAAAAACATACTTTGTTTACACTTATAAGCAATATTGTGAGATACTTGGCACAGGCTGCCTGGATTTTTGTTTATCTTTAACAGCTGTCAGTTTAGGCAGAGAATGGCTCTTCATTGAATTGGAGATGCTTTTTTTAAGATAGTGAGGGGAGAGAAGTATTGGCTGCCGCTTGCCAGGACGCGGTTTCTAGTTGCCCTGATACATATATATTATATATATATATATATATATATATATATATACATATATTATACAGTATATATATATATAAATATATGTGCAGTGCCCTGCAAAAATTAGTACACCTCAAGAGATTTTACAGTTCAGAATCAACATTTTCTATGGGAAACTATGCTACAAAATACTCCCACAAATGCAGGCCATTGATTGCGCCCAAGATTTGTTAATTTGCACACACAAAAAAAAAAAATTTCTAACAAAGTCATTCAAGACCACGTTGCAAAAATGAATACACCCCAATTACATTCTTAAGGGCAAAGCTACATTTTAGACAACAAAATCCTAATTAACAAGAATTCAACATGATAATGATGCAAGGCACACATCTAAGGCCACTGTTACATTTCTGAAGAAGAACAGGGTGAAAGTGATTTAGTGGCTCCTGATCTGAACCCAATCGAACACCTATGGGGAATTCTGAAGAAACAAGTTAAGCATCACTCTTTATCCAGCATCTAGGCCCTAAAAGAGTGAATAATGGAAAAAGATAATAAAATAAAGTGCAGCGCTATGTTGATAATGCTCAAAAAGTCATTTTTCAAGTCCTTTGTATGTCAGTAGATTATTGCTTTCCAATTAGATATATGCATCCTAGAGATTCATTACAAATGGCCGCTCACCTTCAAACACCAGGCTAAAAGCCTTAGTACACCTTCCCTCATAGGGTTCACAAAGTGAGATACTGTAACCGGAATCAGTTGAATCTCCTCAAAATGTACATAAAAGGAAAGAAAAAAATATGCACATCTAGTGTTCTCTGTATAACAGTTCATAAAGGAAGATAGTCCCCCCTGGTGCTGGGAATAGTAAAAGACAGACACAGGTGTGCAAAGCAAGATCCTCCACCACACTTATGAACACACTGCCTCTCACCTCCCTTTTGGGACCAGAAGGCCCATAATGCACCTTCCACACTGTGGGATAGATGGAACTGCTAACGACTTGACTCCTCACTCAATGAAGCTGGCCAAAGAACTCCCAAAGAACAAAGAACTCAAAACGATAGATGTTGTAATATGTCATTCCATGCCTAGAAGACTTGGTGCTATCCTTACAAATCATAGAGGTCATACAAAATACTAGATGTAGTAGTTTTTGTTGTGGGGTGTATGCATTTTTGCATCAACTAATTTGAGTAAAACTGAAGATTTTGTAATCCAAGTTATATTATTAGCCTTACTTTCATCTAATGAGCTAAACAAATGTTCTATAAAACTCAGTTTTGTCAAAATTTTGGAAATTGTTCTTGTGTTCATTGAGATATTGATTAAAATCTTTCTTTTCAAATGGGGTATACTCATTTTTGCATTTTTTCTGAGCACTATATACACTATATATATATATATATATATATATATATATATATATATATATATATATAAATAGTAACCTTTGAATCGTTACAGTCTACCTGTCCGCATGTATAATGTAACTGCAGGCCAGGACTATAAACAATAACCATCTGCCTAACACATCCGTTTGTTTCAGTCTTTTCTTTGCTACCCTGCACTCATGTAATGATTGCAAATCACAAACTGATAGAAACAGGCCCCTCCTAAATATCTCTAGCTAAGCCATGCTCACCCATATGCCATGAAGAGGGATGCCTGAGGCTTTCATCAATTATAGTCCTGGTCTGGGAACATGTGCTCTTTACCCTTAGCTTTTATTATTGGACTACCTTCTTATTCTTCATCATGAGATTTCTGGTGGTTATATGATTCCAAAGCTAAACAAAAAGCATAACTTATTGCACT
>BLSH010071050.1:86089-114904 GCA_018402905.1 Glandirana rugosa | reverse complement strand
ACTCATTAATTTAATTTTTACGACTAAAAATGTACATTCACAGTCTTAACCGTCGACCACCAATGTATATAAATAAAACGTTCATAATAGAGACTGACAAGAATTTAACTTGGTAACAAGTCAATTGTACCAACATTTGGTGTAAGTACTTTAAACTAGATTCTTGTATATAGACATCACAAATGAATAGGGAGATGTTTCGAGATTCACGGTTAGAGAGACCACGCGGCAAGGAGACAATAGTCGTACTCAGTGAAGACTCTTCAAGAGACTGTGTACTCTATGGTAATCGATTTGTAAACACAGTCCCTCCCTCTATTCGTAAGTAAGGAGACGGATACACTACCCCCCTCCACAGGGAAAGGAGGTTAGTCGAAAGTATGTCACTTTTATGTCATAGAGGTGGGTGGGGATACATGACGACTTATTACTTCTTTCTAACGCTAGACGTGCTTGACATTGTTCCACTAACGTAGACGGTAAAGATACATTAAGCGCAAATGACTTGGGATAATTAATTTGCAAATTTGATATGCGCTTGAATTTTTCGAGGGTGTCCAGCATGACCGGAAGGGTAGTTAGTGGGGCCGATAGAAAAAGCAAGATACCATCCGCGAGAAGTCAAGAGTTTTACTTGTATATCTGCAGTTTTCCCTTTCCTACACCCTTTGGAAAGTGCAGATCGCAATCTTTCTTCATTATTCAGCAGTACATAGGGGTGGGTGGAGATACTGTATTTTCACTGTATGAAAGCTGATTGGAGGAAAGGGACACCTCCCCCCATCACATAGGCAGAGGAATGAATGCTTATCTCCCTCCCTGACACAAATGTTTAGCTAATGGTATCTCATGTGTCAGAGAACTTCTCAGAAGTGACTCATGCTGATAACAGAGGAACGGCGCACCAGAGAGATTGGCACTTAGAGCTTTGTAGAGGGATAAGTAAACACTACAGATATATGTTCTTAGATCAAATTTCATGAATGTGGTTTACAACCATGTTAACTGAACAATGGTTCAATTTAAGAACAGTCAGAGATAATACTTGCAAAATAAATATATGTAACCACCAGCTGCCAATTCTGACACTTACATGTAAAAATCAGCATTTTTAATTTAATTACTCAGAATCCCCAAGCATTAGATATTTCCAGAAAGCAAATAATGGGAGAAGAAAATATTGGTTGTTGCAATTTTTTATGTCACACGATATTTGCGCAGCAGTTTTTCAAATGCAATTTAAAAAAAAAAATAATAATGCAATTTAATTAATTGTAATGCACAAAACACAATATAATACCCAATAGTTCAGTAAAAAATAAAAGATACTATGCAGAGCAAATTGATATCTAATAGGTCACGCTTTAAAATTGCATACGCCCTTGGAATGGCGGCAAACTATGGTACCTAAAAATTATCTTAGGTGAGGCTTTATTAGCCTTTACTGGTTACCAGTTTAGAGTTATATATGTGTGGTGCGATCACCGTTCACATATGTGAGACCAACATATGTGTTCATCTCTGTGTGTGAGCACAAGAGGACTGGGATGCTTAAAATGTAATTCATTTGTTTATTGATTTTTAACACTTTTTTTTTTGATCAACTTTATAATAAAAACGAAAGAAGGGAAATGATAGGACTTTTAAGGTGCCTAATAGAGAAAAATTCTACTAACTATATAAAATGTATACATTTTTATTTTTCATAATTAAAATAGTATCAAAAAACTTTTCATCATATCCTCCTCTATGGACACACAATACCCTAAGGGCCTGGAATGTATATGAAGTTGATACTCAGGTTTGACCATGAAGTTTGCCAAGTCCATATCCATCTCATGAAACACCTATAAGTCTCCTGAAGAAGCCACATTTTGGCAAAACATGTAGAGCATATGAAAGCTGCATTGTTGTATGACTAAACTGTTACGATGAAATGTTTTTTAATACTATTTTAATTGTGGAAAAATAAAAATTTATACATGAATGAATTTTTCTCTATTAGGCCCTTAAAAGTCCTATCATTTCCCTCCTTTCATCTTTCAAATTAACTGGATGGGGTGCCAAATTGGTCCTTCATCACCAATCAAATAACTTTATAATGAACAACATTCCTTGTGATAGCATGGGCATTTACAGTCACTCTTTTACTGAGACATCTGTGGTCTATCAGACCTCTGATCTTTCCTCTGCCCTAAAAAGCATCTGGCTGAACTGAGATTGGTTTGACCAGATGCTCTCACAATTGGGTAACACCTTGTATACAACAAACCAAAACCGGAAGTGACAAAATCCTTGTTGCTTCTGTTTTCAACACCATAGAGATGATTGGAGATTGTTTCTCTCGTATCTCTATGATCAGCAAGGAGAACTATCAGTTTCAGTCCTGGGCTCCCCGGTGGAATGGGAAAGACTGGGAAGGCAGTGGAAGGAGGCAGGGGGGACCACCTTCCGCTACATGTAAAAGCAATCCAGCAGCTGTATAGCTACTCAGATTGCTTTTACATTACACAGCATTGCTGGCTGAAAACAAAAATACTGGGTTCATGACTGCAGCTGCTGCCATGACCCTGGAATAACCACTGAAACCGGAAGATGTACAGGTACAACCTAAGGGCAGAAAGTGGTTAAAAAGAAACTTTCACTTTGCCATTGATTCTGCCTTGAGTAAAAAGCTTTGTGTTTATGGAGGAGCATGTGACCTCTTCCCACGTGACAGTGGTCATTCGTTAGACCTGCGCATTTTCACAAAATTAAGGGGTAACATCATGGAGGTAGGGGAGCTTTGCACAGATATGGTCTCTACCATCTATATAGCACCAGCCTAGCAAGCTTAGGTATATTCCAATACAAAAGAAAAGCATTCATTTAAAAGTGATAATGCTATTTAAAGTGATTGTAAATGCTCTTAAAAAATAATATTAACAAACAGGTTGATGCTAGTGGCCCCTAACCTCCTCTTCTGGGGTCCCCCACCGACACTCCTGGCTCCTCCCCTCTGCTGAGTGCCCCCATAGAATGACTCTATGGGGCACTCGTGTGGGCTCGCTCCCAAGCCTTGCTGTCTGCGCCTATTGACACAGACAGCGGAACTCTGCCCAGCCCCCTGCTCCCTGATCACTGACCAATGGCTCCCACTGCCTCAGCAAAGACTTTGAGACCAGAAAGTGAGGGGAGAGAAGAGCTGCAGAAGTGCACAACACTGGATCGAAAGAGGGCTCAGGTAAGTAAAAGGGGGGGTTAGGGGGGATAACCACAATGAAATGGCAATGCAGATACTGATTATCCAACAACCAGAGACACAAATTACACTCTTTGGACTGTATGTTACATGTCGATGGGAAACTTAGACACTGAAATCTGCAGGAAACCTTCCCACACAGACCACTATCTGCTTTTTGTCTCCCACCACCCACTGAAATACAAGCTAGGGTTATTAGAACTCTACAATAATGAGATAATAACAACAAATATAGTCTAAAGACAAACAACACAGTTAGCTGTGTGCAAAAGAGTTTGTGAAAAAGAACCCAATGTTGGACCATTCAGCTTTGGGGTGTTCGGAATAAGATGTGTAAAAAAAAAAGCATTATCAGCTTTAATGAACCAGTAGAAATAATGTAAAAAGATTGGTGTTATGGGTGAGGGACGGGCAACCAACAAAACCAGGATTGATATACAAAACCCTAAGACAGTCTAATAAATAATATGTTTGTAGCACCTGAGTTGTCAAGATACTTTGGAGGTGATTCAGTTTAAATCAAAAGTGAATATCTTATACATCCGGTGCACATACCATAAACTCATAATCATCAATGTATATATTCATATATTATAAAGATTTTTACAAACAGTGACCAAATTCACTGGATGGTGAGGTGTAGCCATCCATTGGAAGATCAGTCCATAAGGTGGAGGATGACACAGTATTTCTGGCACTTGGATGGACTTTATTACAGAGACTTTTTTGGCACCTCAGTAGCAATTTTTTTAAAGTTTGTGCTAGCCAGACTGAGCTTTTATTTTAGCATTTACAAGGTTAACCTAAAACAAGGGACTATTGAACAAAGGGAAGAAGCAAAACACACAATGTAATATATACATTTGCTATGTGGCTGGGATGTCAGAAAAAAATGTAACACATATTGCATCTCTGTGCCTTACAAGATCAGCAATACACTGAGAGAGAAGCGTGTACATCCAAATGCAAGCAAAGCAACATGGTATATGCAGTACAGCGTAGTAAGGAACGCAAGGGCCTATACACTAGGGAGACAAAAACATTTCTAAACAAAATATGGCCCAACATAGGACGGCAAACTCTGCAGGTCATGACTCAGTTTACCTGTACCCTAAGGAAAAGAGGACAATGAGGTCCAACATTTTTGGGCAGAGAGAACAACTGGTTGCAAGAGGTATTCAATAGATCATATACATCACAAATAGAATAACCATCCCTAAACAGGTGTGGGGATCTTCAACATTATCTATAATCCTCATAATGCTATTTTAAAATCTCTACCCTAGCAATTGATGATTCACACCTTGAGTCTTGTAAATTGAAGAATCAACACCTTTTACAGACTTAATGGCACCAAACAATGGGATAATGTAATTAGGGAAAGTGATTCCACAAACCTTCACACCTCCCATGCTATTCTTGGACAATAAATATCTGTCTTGACATATTTTATAGTGATTTTATTAATGTAACTGAGTTACCTGTATATGATACCTGTAAATGATATGCTCCTGATACTCATTTGAATTGAAGAAGTTGCATGCTGGACCTACTTCCAGACAACTATGGCGTATCAAACCTTTCTATCCCACGATCATTGGCATGATCCTTGTATTTTGCAGTGCAGCAATGAGATACCTGGTTGATTATGTATGGCTTATTTCCATCTTTTTTTATATTTCTAAACTTCAATACTACAACTGGTAGGAGAATGTGGGGGTGTGGATGCCTATTCGTAGTTCTATTTATTTCTTTGCCTAGACGGGTCAAGGCATCATTCCTCTTCCTGGTTGTCCTCTCTCTCTTTCCTGCTTTTCCTTAACCCCCCTTTTTCTTTATTTTCCCTCTGAGTGGAACCTGTCCTGTTAAACCACTGTATGGTCTTGGCCACCATGTTGCAGCTCAGTTTCGGGGTCTTGGCAATCTTCTTATAGCCTAGACCATCTTTATGTAGAGCAACAATTCTTTTTTTCAGATCCTCAAAGTTCTTTGCCATGACGTGCCATGTTGAACTTCCAGTGACCAGTATGAGAGAGTGAGAGTGATAACACCAAATTTAACACACTTGCTCCCTGTTTACACCTGAGACCTTGTAACACTAATGAGTCACATGACACCGGGGAGGGAAAGTGGCTAATTGGGCCCAATTTGGACATTTTCACTTAGGGGTGTACTCACTTTTGTTGCCAGCGGTTTTGAAATTAATGGCTGTGTGTTCAGTTATTTTGAGGGGACAGCAAACTTACACAAGCTGTACACTAACTACTTTAAACTATAGCAAAGTGTCATTTCTTCTGTGTTGTCACATGAAAAAGATATAATAAAATATTTACAAAAATGTGAGGGGTGTACTCACTTTACACTATACATATATACTCTTTGCACATTTTAATCATGCCCATTGAAATTATCTTTGTTTCTTGAGGAGCCTTCACATCTTACCAATGCCCTTGGTGACCTACCTCCCTTATCTTTTTTGTTACATTATATTTGACAATCAACTATTCATGGATGGATGTCATTCACTGACTACCTGCCTTTGACTGGCTACTAAAATTAGCACTAAAGATTACGCCAAAGTTAAAGTGGAAGTATAGCCAAATACGAACTAAGCATAAACATGCTCCCATCCCCATTCTAAGTCTATTCTACCCTGTAAAGAAAGAAGTGTATACTTACATATGCCGATCTGGTCACATGATCTCTCCAGTGGCCGGCTTCAGTGAATAGGAGAGTTTAGCAATAATGGCTGCAAAGCCTGGGTGATTATGTTACCCATAGTTTTATTGCTGGGCATCCATTGTTGGCTGTCCCTCCTCTACACTGAAGGCGGCATTGGGACTTGCCCATGCAACTGTACCAGAGCTGCCTCAGAAGGTAAGTATACAGATCTTTCCTTTCAAAGGGTAGATAGAATAGGTTTAGAATGGGGGTAGGGGCAGGTTTAGGCTTAGTATTGGACTGGAATTACACTTTAAAATTGGTAAAAAGTCACAAATGTGGATACATTTATGAACGTAAATGTGTAACAGGGGCTGAATAAAACATGTTTTCTCTCATCAACTGTTTTTTATTGCAGTTACAAATGTTACTTTATTGAAGGCAAGGCTTAAGTATTTTTTTTTACTATAGCACATTCCTTTGATACAACAGTGTTAATAATACAATGCAATATCTGACATATTTACAAAAGTTACTATGCATATTCTTGGAACAGGTAAAGAACCAAATTACAATCAGTTGATTTCCCTTACACTTCAGTTACTTGGAAACATAGTATATTTGAACCATCAAACTTATGATTTTGTTTAAATAACAATATGTAAGTCTTCAACTCTTTACACTCTAGTCTTTATAGTAAATGCAGTAAACTAAAGTAAAACTCAACAATTACTCAGATAATCCATGAAGACAAAAGATTTCTAACGTGCCACCCCTCTCTGCACTATTTCCAGTCTTGCAATGATATTCAGCTAAAGGTTCTAGTTATTGGTATCAAAACCATTTTGATTGGTATTGAAACATGCACTGGTCTTCTGCTTGGTGCCTTAGGTATTAGATGATTGTCAACATTAACAAATGTGTTGACGCCACTGCCACAGCCTTTGAATGGACCCCAAATGGGGAAACAAAGAAAACCAAGGGAAGTTTAAAGCAAACTCACCCACCATTCGGGGCTATTAGGTCCATTATAAACTACTTTAGATACTGTTATTCCATGGGCCCTGTTCCCATAAAGATGGTGCCGGTTTCCATTCCCAGAGCTGAACCACAGCACTAGCCCCACACAGAGAGCGAGCAACAACCTTCTCCTACCCCAATCTTTGCTCCTACCCTCCTCTCTCTTCTCCTGACTGCCTTCTTCTCCCTCAGAACAGTTCCACAGGATCCTGCTGCTACCATTCCAGTATGAGGAAATCTGCAGTGGCCACGGGACAGCTGCAGTCACACCCCCAATGTTTTCCCAGTGCCAGATGGAGAGCTCCTTTGGTCGACTCTTTCTTGCCAGATTGAGATTCCCATTGGCTGGCTACTGCTACCACCTCCGAGATCCCCAACTCTACAACAGGCTTAATATTCCTGAAGCTATAGGTAGACCGTTATACCCTGAATTCCACCAACATTTTTCCAACCGCCATATACCATGAAAAACTCTCCTGCTCAAACCATGTAATACCATGATGCCAAACCTCTTAAAGCAATCACAACCCCTGGTCCCTATTCATATTCTGACATAGATAAAGTAGGAACACACCTCTTGGATGGACTATACCAGATGTATACAAACTAAAAATAATTTTTGCTTATTGATCCAAGAGATGCAAGAAACTTGCAGATAAGAAATAATATGCTGAGAACCAACCATAAAAGTGTAATCCCTGGAGGATGAGTAGCAGAATACTAATAAGGAGGTCTCCCAACTTAATGACCCCACCTAACCTCACAGACCTCTACACCTTATGAATCCTAATGTCATTTTGAGAACATTGAAAACAAAGGTAGGAGCAACAACATAATAATCTGCGGCCTCCAAGAGGTGACATAGAGGTAATACCTCATACTCACTCCTGCGTGAACTACATTTACTTGTGTTGGAATTCACTTATTGTTTTTTCCCCTGACAGGTCCTCCCTGGGTCTCTTAAGTCTACATTTGGCCAGCCTCTTCAAGAGCATGCATACCAATGGTGCTGCTCCTGGGTATAGACATAGAACTCCACCCAAAACATTTCTGTCCTCCACCCTAAAACTGCTCAGATTTAATAGCCACCAATATAGGAAACCTATGGTAAGGCTCTTTATATTTATCTATACCATGCAATGTTGTTACGATTACAAGGAGCCTTTCCCTTTAACATGGGTTTAAATATATTACCAGTTTTAGGTTGTTACAATTTTTCTCTGTTTATTCAAAGAAGCAGTAAGTTATGGTTTATTAGCTGGGCAGGCCTACCTGATAGTTCTTTTAATCCACCACCAGGACTTCCTTTTCATCACCACATTGCTGTTTGCAAGTGACGCCATTCAGTCACCTGTCCCATTTGATGACTGGGAACTTCCCACTGGCCATTTTTGGCAGGTAATTTTTGTAATGTTTTTACAATATAAAGTTTCTATTGTATATCTTCTCTTTTCTATCTCTTTCTTCTGGAAATACCACTCCAGTCTACATTCACCCCATCATCTTCACCAAAGCCACAGACCCCACACACCATGTCCTGTTACTGTAAATTGCACCAACGTTTAGCAATGCATTCACTTAAACTTTTATACCACCAAAATTAAAATACTCTCTTTGAATGCAAAATGCCTAAATTCCAATACTTTTACAATTACAAAAGTTCTGTCAATTCAGAGCTGACATTATCTTTGTCAGTAAACCCACCTAGACAAAAAGGGATCATTCCCATTGGCTTCTAGATCAGAAGTAAACATCCAGGATAGAAATACTGAGACAGCTACCCTTATTCCAAATAACTAGCTTTTTATTGATAAATGAGGTCTTTACACATTCCTCAGGAGTTGATAGAGAGACACTGAAATCATCCTTTGTAATCTCTATGCACCCAACATCAACTGACTTCCAGGTGAAGATATATACAGTAAATGCCTTTACTCATCAGATCACAGATACTTAATCATTGGAAGTAGTTTCAACTTACTTTATTCCTGATGAACTCATCACTGATAAGAGAAAATCATCCTCCTGCTTTGAAAAACAATCCCTTTCATTTTGAGAACTGTCGATGAACATGCTCCTTCGATACATGACATACATGACATATTCACACTCTCACCAAAAACACACATACTATGCAGTATACCGACTATTTTTCTTATTAATTCTATAGTGCACTCTTGCAAAGGCTCACTTTCTCCCTATCTCTTGGCCATATCACTTTCCTATCACCCTTATGAGAGAGATTCAATCTCACTCACTTTAAACATGCCACTGGTAACTAAATGAATACTTGCTCATACATGAATCCTCTAAATTAGAGTTGTAAAGAAAATACCTCTATGCTTTGGGAAGCTTAAAAAACAGTAGATAGAAGACATCTGGGTTAAAACTGGAGCATGTAAAAATCTAGTGAAGCTTTGCACAGAAACCAATCAGCGTCCAGTTAATTTTGTCAAAGCTTAATTGAACAGGCTGAAGTTAGAAGCTGATTGGCTACCATGCACAGCTGCTCCAAATTTTGCACTTTCTGGTTTTAGTAAACCAACACCATTGTATAGCTCTAACAACTGCTAGAGCATAAACATAATCGCCTAGATTAACTACTATACACCTCCCATTCACTGCAAATGCTCAAGAAGATTGTCAAAACTAGAATTATCCTTAAATAACTTGCTCTGGCAAAAATAGACAAAGCACCTCTATTTCTTAAAGTGTAAGTTCACCTTTACAACAACACACTATGCTATCCCATAGGGGTATAGCAGCATAGAGTATTAACCTAACTACTAGCCAGGGCTACCTTTCAGTGTAAAGAATGTAGTTCAAAGCTGCATTTAAAAGAAGTCTCTTAAAATCCTCTATAGCCTGTGATGGCTCCATCCAGAGGCTTTGTGGGGTCAGAGCAGCCATTGGGACCAGCACTTCCTGCCTACACGGGTGAGCACTGTTCTGTTCTTTCAGGCCACATATGTACAGTGCATACGCTCTCCAGTTGCCTATGATGAGCCCTATCAATGGGCTGAATAGATCAACCCCAGAGAAAGACTGGGATTAAAGATGGAAGCGCATCTGACAAGCGGGAGTGCTTACAGTGCAGCACTGGAGGGCATCGCTTTACGGGTAAGTTTGCAATAATGTGCCAATATGTGGTCCATAAGAGTGCATTATGGCATAAAGCTTCCACCCCAGGGGCTCATTTAATAGAAAAAAACAGCAGAGTTTAATTCCACTTTAACTCAACCCTCTGTCACTGTTCCAAACTTACATAAAGTTCTCAATTTCTTGAAAACAGATGCATAACCACTCAACAGGACCCAAAAAACACTTCAGCACCTGTCCACACAATTCTGACACACTTGGATTTCCAACTCCCGTTGGATATCTGAGAGTAAAACTAACCCCCATGTACAATTCTCGACACCCTTAGACTGACTAGAAATCTATTACCACATTTTCATTCTGGGACAAATAATGTGCGCTAAATAACACTATTGCCAAAACTGCAATATACTGTATATTTGAAATGCTACAGATCTATGTGCCCACATTTTATCTTAACCACTCCCGGACTGCCCACTGTCGTTTTACGGTGGCTCTTTGCCGTTGAATGCCATTGCTATGGTAGCAGATAGCTGCCATAACCCTGGTATTTTTAAAAATCTCCTGTAACTCAAAACTGGTAACCTGTAGAAATTTTTAAACGTCGCCAATGAAGATTGTTAAGTTGCAAAGCTGTTCGCCATTCCGCGAGCGGGCGCAATTTTGAAGCGTGACATGTTGGGTGGGTATCAATTTACTTGGCGTAACATTATCTTTGACAATATGGAAAAAAATTGGGCTAACTTTACTGTTGTCTAATTTTTTAACTCAAAACAGTGGATTTTTAAAAAAAAAAATTGCGCAAATACGGTGTGACATAAAGTTTTCCAATGAATGCCATTTTATTCTCTAGGGTGTTAAAAAAAATATATATATACTGTTTGGGGGTTCTAGGTAATTTTATAGCATTGGCCTGGTTTTAACTCGTAAACACCAAACTCCAAAAAGAGGCTTAGTCTGGAAGTGGTTAAAGTGGTTGTAAACCTCTGAAATAAAAAATGAACAGAGCATATCCTCTATAGTGTGTACTTGTCTCAACCCAAAATGCCTAGAGTGGTTTCTATATGCCCTCTGTTCCCTTTGCTTTCTGCATGAGTCACTTCTGGCAGGATATGCCTGAACCACTTAATCTCAGGAGATGGCCCAACCCCTCCAGCAAACAGAAGGTGATTTACAGCCTCAGCTGTACGTGTATCCCTACTGGACTGTGTGTGTGAGTGGATGGGGTGTTCTTTGCCTCCACTTAGGTATCAAATTACACTTAGCTTCCTACTTTATGCTTTGAAGTATGTGAAATCTGATCCCCCTGCCTGTTGGAGCTCAGAAATAGCCTTTGATCGGAGTGTTTTAGAAGGCTGTAGAGGAGAGAAGGCTGCAGATTTATGTAGAATGGTTTGTTTCACCTCTGTGTATCACCCATTTCACTTCAGTGGGTATATACTGTATGGGAGTTTACAATCACTTTAAAGAGATACAAAATTACATCCTCAACTTCACATAGAATTAAAAGCTCCACAGAATCTCTAAATTGGTCCTATATGCTTTCCGCTAACCAAGGTCTAGTGTTTCCAGATATTACCAAATATTTTTTATAGCCATACACTTGAGAATTCTGGCCCTTGGTCCAGTCTATAGTTATATATTTGCTGGACTGAAACTACGGATACTGGAAGCCTGTGCTAGCATTTCTCCTGCGGTGTTGCTATCAGTGTGTGAAGAGTGGGAGAAGAGGGTTGCATTGACAATCCAACACAATGGGCAGCACATTGAACACATTTTATAAGTGGTCAGAAACTTGTAAATAACTCATGAAAGAATAAAGTTACGTTAAAACCAAGCACACCATTGTTTTTCTTGTGAAATTCCCAATAAGTTTGATGTGTCACCCTCTTCCTATTGAAAAAACAAAAGTTGGATTCAAAATGGCCGACTTCGAAATGGCCGCCATGGTGACCACCCATCTTGAAAAGTTTCCCCCCTCACATATACTAATGTGCCACAAACAGGAAGTTAATATCACCAATCATTCCCATTTTATTAAGGTGTATCCATATAAATGGCCCACCCTGTAGTAATAGAATCATCCAAATTTCTTTACACCATGAAATTCCTTAAAAATACATGGCAGTGCACAAAAGAATGGTTTCCACTTTCAAAGTCTGACCTGACAAACATTTTAACCTTAAATGAATAAAGCCACTCTTTTACATAACTTCAAAACAAGTCTGATTTACAAATCTGGCACTATGTTCAGACAATCTCTAACATACTATAATTCTCCAAATCAGTGGTTCCCAACCTCAGTCCTCAAGTACCCGTACCCTATTTGTCATTTGAAAATATAACAAATAATATGATCACAAGCCACCAAGAGCTTGGTCTGTACACGATGTAGAGAAAATCAGTGCAATTTTCCACTGGTACCAAAGCCCTGCACCACATATATTGGCACTGCCTGTTCATTTAATCATACTGTGAGACTGTTTGCACCATGATCCACTGTGTGTTTGACACCTGGATTCTTCTCTTCACCAAAACATACTTTTGGGCCTACCTCCAAAAGATCTTTTCAAACCAGCACGACACTACACACATACATATGGTAGCAAAATATCGATTGGAATGCAAGGATACCCTTTCCCTCTTATGAGGATCTGGTATAATAAAATAATGGAAACCTCACAGCATACCTCTGCCCTACTCTACACAACTACAACAAAGTTTAGAGTTAGTGCACAAATCCAGTTTCTTACTGCCAGCCACCACTATATGGAGACTACCAAAGTCTAGCTGGCTGAACACACAGGCAGATACAAACCTTGAACACAATCTAGTACACTCTAAGGGTTGCATAACAGCTGGGCCATTCCCACATGTTTCTGAAATTTCCAGAACTATCCTATAAGCTGGAATGCATGGGTGATCATGTTTCCCACTACCCAAACACATGCACAAAGATCCCTGTTCCTGGCACTGAAATCTGTCCCTATCTATTGCAGATATAACTTCCACACACCACAAACTAGTACTAATTTGCTAGTAGTTGCATTGTTGTCTTGTTCTCTGTCAGCAAACTGGCGCAATTACAGAGAACAAGAGAGTCGAAGCCAAACAATTCAATCTCACACAGATTAGCAGCAATTTACATCAAGTTTATAGATGCTGATGATACAATACAACTACATACACAAACAGTCTCATCAGATTTGTGCATTATTTAAAGCAATAAAAAAAAAATAGCTTATTCATTTTAAATATATTTTCTCTAGGCAGGCAGTGCATAGAAAAGGTTAAACAAGTTACATAAAACAAAATTACAAATTAAGACATATAAGAAGCAAACAGTTTTTAATATAAAAGTTAAAACTTACTGAAAATTAGGATTTTGACTTACCAGGAAAATTGGTTTTGTGGATTACAGCACAGGACACAGGCTCTTTAATCATTATGACTTGATTAAATACAGCTATCTTCAGGTGACGGGACACTGGCAAAAAAATAAGCTACAGGGACAACCTCCTATAAACCCCTCCCACTCCCAACTAGCCTCTGTTTTATAGCACGCAATATGGAGATCATAAGAACAAAGGGAGGGACCTGTGTCCTGTACTATACTCTAGGAACTACTAGTAGGTAAAAAAAAACTGTATTAGTTGTATAACACAGGACATTTAATAATTATGACCGGGACATCCAAAAAACAGTCCAACTGAGGGGTGAGCAACACAGCAAACCCCGGCAACAGGTCAAGAAGGCTTGGCAGACTCAAAGAGAACTTTATAGCATCTTACACCAGAAACTAGCGTCACAGGAGGCCTGCATATCTATTTGGTAGAACTTAATAAACATGTGAACAGAAAACCAGGCGGCAGCCTTGCAAGAAATAAGAAACAAATGCTTAATGCTGATAAATTCCATAAAGCGCTAACAGATTTGGAGTGTGTCATAATAGACAAGGAAGGAACCTTATCCCACAGACTATAAGCCCTGGTGATAATTTGTCTGATCCACAAAGAGCTGGTGTTGTGAGAGGCAGGGAGACTCCTATGGTAAACTACAAGAAGGAGAAAGAAGGAATCCGATTGTCTAAAGTTGGCAGTAGCTAAGAGGTAAACTCTCACAGCATGCACCATCATCCCACCACCCCCAATGAAGCTAAAATCTGAACCTGAACAGACAATTCTATCTGACCCTTTCAAATTATGCTCAAGATCTGCCATGCTTGTGAAATCATTCCTAGAGGCATACTCATGACCTCCACAGCAGTAGCAAAAAAGGGTGAAAGCTTCAGCATCAAGTGCTTGCGGACAAGCCCAGATAGCATAATAATAGCCACTATAATGCACCCACAGCATAGGTAGAAACCAGGAGATGTTGCCAGTTCAAAGTCACTGCAAACAGTAAGAGGTAGGACATGCAGCTGTAACGCCAACAAGGTGGCACAAGTCCACACAGCTGCAGGCACCACTTGATGGAATGCATGCAGTTGCAGTAGTACTGCAACAGGTGCTCCAGTGCTAAAAAGAATACCTTGTAATTAATCTTGTAAATCCCCTCTGTAATTCACTGGAGGGGTTGCACCTGCCCCAAAGTTGAAAAAAATGCATTAGTCCTAGGGGTTAGGTAGGGGCACTCACCAGAGGGAGGGACCAAGAGAGCAGAAGTAGGACCCAAGAAGAGGAGGATCTGGGCTGCTCTGTGCAAAACCAACTGCACAGAGGAGGTACGCATAATATGTTTGTTATTTAAAAAAAAAAAGAGCCTTTATAATGACTCTAATGTATTCTCCGCATTAATGTAAAAGATCTCTGTGTCTAGGATTCCCCCAACCCCCCGCCCCCCTTATACTTACCGGAGCCCCCATCTCGATCCAGAAAAGTGCATGAGAGCAGCAGCTCTCCCCACTCTCTCCCTATTCACAGGGCAGATTGGAAGCATTGGTTCCTGCTGCTGTCAATCAAATCCTGTGATGAGGAAGCAGGAGGCGGGACAAAGCCACACTGTCTGCGTCTATGGACACAGTCAGCGGGGCTTGAGGGCTATTTGACATGGGTATCGCACCAATAAGTGATCTGGAAGGACCTAGGAGCACCAGCAGGGAACCTGAGAAGAGAAGGATCGAGGCTGCTCAGCAGTATAACATGTTTGATATTAAAAAAAAACATTAATATTACTTTAGTGCATTCCCTGCATTAAGGTAAAAAAATGCCCCAGTAGTAGTATAACTCCTATATACTTAACCGAGTACTGTCTTAATCCAGCATGGTGCCCATCTGCAGCAGGGCTGGTTAGTGTTCCTGCTGCTGTCAATAAAATCCTGTGAGGAGCGAACAGGGGGGAAGCAGGGTCAAGATGTGCTGTGTTTGTCTGTGCGCACAGGTATAGAAAGTGGCCTGCAGGTATAGAAAGCGATGGTGGCACATACAGAAGAGGTGGAGCAGGTGGAGGACCCCAGAAGAGGAGGTTCAAGGTCGCTCTTTGCAATACTGTTGCACAGAGCAGGTAAGTATAATCCTTTCATGCCTAAGCCTTTTTCTAACATTTGTTGCTTACAAGTTACATAGTTACATAGTCAGCGAGGTTGAAAAAAGACATAAGTCCATCAAGTCCAACCTATGTGTGTAATTTTATGTCAGTATTACATTGTATATCCCTCAATGTTGTGGTCCCTTAGGTGCACATCTAATAGTTTTTTGAAATTATCTATTCTCCCAGCAGAAACCACTGCTTGTGGAAGAGAATTCCACATCCTCACTGCTCTTACCGTAATGAACCCTCTATGCAGTTTAAGGTTAAACCGCCTTTCTTCTATTTTTAGTGAATGGCCATGTGTCTTTGTGTATTCCCTTGCACTGAATAGTTTTGTCCCTATTGTAGGGTCACCAGTACAGTATTTGTACATTGAAATGATATCCCCTCTTAAGCGTCTCTTCTCCAGAGAGAACAAGTTCAGTGCTTGTAATTGTTCATCATAACTAAGGTCCTCCAATCCCTTAGCTTTGTTGCCCTTCTCTGAATCCTTTCCATTTCTTGATGCATGCCAACACTTTGTTAGTGCCACTGCTGAGCCTGTTCTCTAATAGGACCCCTAGGTCCTTTTCCATCCTAGATTCCCCCAGAGGCTCTCCCCCTTGTGAGTAGTTTGCGTTCATGTTCTTGGTACCCAAATGCATTATTTTACATTTTTCTAGGTTAAACCTCATTTGCCACTTGTCTGCCCACCCCATTAATTTGTTCAGATCTTGTTGCAAGGTTTGCACATCCTGTGGATAATTTATTGCCCTGCTTAGCTTGGTATCATCCACAAATATTAAGATTGAGCTTTTTATCCCATCCTCCTGATTGTTTATGAATAACTTGAATAGGATTGGTCCTAGGACAGAACCTTGGGGAACCCCACTTTCTACACCAGACCATTCTGAGTACTCCCCATTTATCACCACCCTCTGGACTCACCCCTGCAACCAGTTTTCAATCCAGGTACTCAACCTTTGATCCATATTGAGAGACCTTGGTTTGTACAGTACACCTTTATGGGGAACTGTATCAAATGCTTTTGCAAAATCCAGATACACCACGTCTACAGGCCTTCCTTTACCTAGATGGCAGCTCACCTCCTCGTAGAAGTTTAATAGATTGGTTTGGCAAGAACGATTCAGATGAAACCATGTTGATTACTGTTAATGATACAGTTCTCATTACAATAATCTTGTATATAATCCCTTATTATTACCTCCAAGAGCTTACAAATTATTGATGTTAAGCTAACTGGTCTGTAGTTCCCAGGGATATATCTTGATCCTTTTTTATATATTGGTGTTACATTGGCTTTCCTTCAATCAGCTGGTATCATACCAGTCAGAAAACTGCTCTTAAAGATTAGGTACAATGGTCTGGCAAAAACTTGGCTGAGTTCCTTAAGGACCCTCTGTGACTTATTAGTGTTACATTTTTTCAAGTCTATTCCTAATTTTATCCTTAGTAAGTTTAACACCTTTGCCATTTCTCCATCCTTTGTAACCAGATTACCTTCATCATTCTTTATAGGGCCAATATGATCTGACCTCCCTCTCTTACTGTTTATATACTTAAATAATTTATTGGGATTCTTTTTACTCTCCTCAGCTATGTGTCTTTTATGTTCTACCTTAGCCGCCCTGATTGCACCCTTACATTCCCTATTGTGTATTTTATAAATATGGAAATCTGACAGAGACCCTTCAGCCTTGTATTTTTTGAAGGCCTTCTCCTTTACTTTTATGTGTGCCTTTACGTCGGAGTTAAGCCACCCTGGTCTTTTATCAGCTCTTTTAAATGTATTTCCCATTGGGATAAACTGGCTAATACCTTTGTTTAGTGTGCTCTTGAAGTTAAAATGCGTATTTTTTGCTAGAAAATTACAAACTCACAAACCCACAAACATTATATATAGTTTTTAGGAGAGAACCTAGAGAATAAAAAGGTGATCGATGCAATATTTTATGTCACACAGAATTTGAGGCAGTGGTCTTTCAAACACAATTTTTTTCATGAATAAAAAAAAACAAAAAAACTGTAAAGTTAGCCCAATTTTTTTGTATAATGTGAAAGATGATGTTACATTGAGTAAATATATACCTAACATGTCATGCTCTGAAATTGCACACACTGGTGGAATGGCGACAAACTACAGTACTTAAAAAAAATCCATAGGCGACGCTTTAAAAATTTCTACAAGTTACCAGTTTAGGGTTACAGAGTGGTTCCTGCACTAGAATTATTGCTCTTGCTCTAACGATCGCGGCGATACCTCACATATGTGGTTTGAACGCCATTTACATTTGAGGGTGCAACTTACGTAGGTGTTTGCTTCTGCTTTAAATTTATTTTTTATTTTATTATTTATTTATTCATTTATTTTTATTTCTACGCTGTCTTTTTAAAAACAAAATTTCGAATCATTTTTATTGCTGTCACAAGGAATGTAAACATCCCGTGTGACAGTAATAGTCAGTGACAGCTACTTTTTATGGAGAACCACTTACAACATCCACTTACATTGGATACGCTGACATCCGTTTTTCACCCAAAAGCACGGGCATTCCGTTTTTTAGGATGTCAGTGGACATGAAAACGGATGCAAAAATTGACAACCGTATCTGTTTTCATCCGTTTTCTTACAAAAAAAGTGACTGAACTGCACTAAAAAAAATGAACAAAAGTGAAAGGACCCTTATACTGTATATATAGTAGATAAGCATATTAAAGCATGATAAGCTCCTGTATTGTGTTTTAGCACTAGCTGAAGTTAGACTAAATAACAAAACGTTCTACAAAAAAAGAAAAGTAATATTGCAGTTATGGAGAAACTTTATATTGCTTTTTGCCTTCCCATAGCACTCTGGTACTCCCATGATAACATGTAATCTATTAGGACTGTCAGTTCTGCTCATCCTTAAAGTAGAACTATAGACAAAACTTTAATTTTTATTTTAGATAGAGTAAGGGAGGGTTGTAACCCCTGTAAGTTTTATATGTGTCCCATTGGGGAGATTTACTTTCAGTTCCTGTCCCATAGCCAAAACAGGAAGTGAGAGGAAATCCCTGCAAGTTAAGGGAATCTCTTGGGGACCTCCAGGTCACCAGAACTAGTATCTCCATTGGAAGATTTCCTATTTATTATTTTCTGGTAACAACCCAAAATGTGTTATTTTCTTTTACTTTCACTGATAACAGTAAACAGGACAAATAGAGAGAGTGAAACTCCCTAATGGGCACAGACAACGATAAAAACTGACAGGTGTTCTAATCCCTCTCCACTCTATTCAAAATTAAAAAAAAAAAAGACTTACCTTTAGTTATACTTTAACCGCTTACCGACCAGCCCCCGTCGTTACACGGCAGTAGGTCGGCTCTCCTATGTGAATTGCCGTAGCTGTATGGCAGCTTGCGCAAGCATCGCGACGCCAGCGGTGTGCTCTTGCACCCGCTGCATGCTGCGTGAGTGCGCCCGCGGGTCCACAGAGGCAGGACAGAACAATGTAAACACGTTGTATCCCCTTTCTGTTTGGGTACGTGACACTAATCTACTGTTCCCAGTGATCGGGAACAGTTAGATCTGTCCTGTCCCTGCCAGCCCAGCCCCCACACAATTAGAACACAGTGAGGGAACACAGTTAACCCCTTGATTGCCCCCTACAGTTTAACCCCTTCCCTGCCAATGACATTTACAGTAATTGGTAGCTATTTAAAGCTCCGATCTCTGTATAAATGTCATTGGTCCCAAAAAAGTGTCAAACGTGTCCGATCTGTCCACCACAATGTCGCAGTCTCAATAAAAATCACAGATCTCCACCATTACTAGTAAAAAATAAATACATAAATAAAAATGCCATAATCTATTCCCATAGTTTGTAGACTCAATAACTTTTGTGCAACCCAATCAATATACACCTATTGCGATTTTATTTACCAAACATATGTAGAAGAATACATATCGGCCTAAACTAAGGAAGACATTTGTTTTTTTACTTTTTTTTGGATATTTATTATAGCAAAAAGTAAAATATATTGTTTTTTTTTCAAAATTGATGCTATTTTTTTTGTTTATAACACAAAAAATAAAAACCGCAGAGGTGATCAAATACCACCAAAAGAAAGCTCTATTTCTGGGAAAAAAAGGATTTCAATTTAGTTTGGGTTCAACATCGCACGACCGCACAATTGTCAGTTAAAGCAACACAGTTCCAAATCACAAAAGGTGCTCTGGTCAGGAAGGGGGTAAATCCTTCCAGGGCTGAAGTGGATAAAGCCTAGATTTACCTACAATTTTTTTGGGGGGGGCGGCAAACAAACCTGGCCACCTCACTACCCCCACCATCCCCTGTTGCTTGATTGATCGCCCACTTGATCGCCGCTTCACCCACCTGTCACCCCGCCAGGACGGCTGCCAGCCCTGTACTTACCTCATCCAGGTCACGGGTTTGACAGCTTCTCCCCTGCATCTCCTCCGAGTCCCGACAGTCGCTTCTCCTCCTGGCCAATCAGGTCTTAGGACTCCCAAGCAATCAGGAAGCTCTGCTCTGAGGAAGGGGGCACGCCCTAGAAACGCGCCAGCTGTTTACCCCGTGATGTGGTTTTATGGCCTATGATTATTTAGCATCTTGTGAGTATCCATTTTTATTTCATTTTTTAAAAAAAATATTTTTGGTAATGCACTAGGTGTGTGTGCCTTCTATTTCATTTTGTTTTCTGTAGTATATATCAGACTACCCCGTCTGAAGAGGGCAGCATCCACTTAGTTATGTGGGATCACCATTGTCCCTGTGACTCTACACTAAGGAAGACCTCATAGTGCTGGAAGTGACTGATTGCTTTTGTATGTTCTACAAGAGACTGGATTGTCTGTGGTGTTAATCTCTATGTTAGTGTGCTTGGGACTTTTGTAATGTGAGCTTTTATTTGTTGTTAGATCACCATATATTGAGTCTGGGGGCCCCTGTGATTGTTAAAGGGGGCACTCAGATTCTGAAAAGCCCCCACTCATAGATCTCTAAAACCCTCAGGCCAGGGTTGTGGGGAAGAGGCCCTTGGACTCGTCTACATGGGAATGCCTCCCCCCTGGCAAGGTACCTCCCTATGTTAAGAGCATGTGGCCTGGTATGGTTTAGGAGGGGGGGGGGCAAGCCCCTCCCCCAATTCCTTGGCTCAGATAAGGGTCTGGTATGTTTCTTTTTGGGGGGGGGGTCCACAATGTTATTAATTTATTTTTTATATTGTCCCTTTGTTTACATTCAGCTGCCAGCTGGAATCCCTAGCTGACAGCTGAATGTACCTGTCTGGGATGAGTCACTGGTTGATAGGATGCCAGTGGGCACAGGCTGCCTTGAGCAGGAAGCTCTTACATTTAGCAACGGTAGTTTTACTACTACTAAATATTTCAGTTTCTGCTGCATCTAGAGGATCGGTTCGGCCAAGTACACACTTTTTTGGCTGTTTGCTGAACCTCCCAAATAGTGAAAGAATCTGAACACTGTACACAGTTTAGAGACCTCATTATTTCCCTTGCTGGTCGAATGTTCCTAGCCTATAGTGTAAGACTATTTTCTCTATTGGTCAAATGTTTTTGTAACTCCTATGGGCTTTCCCTTCTCTTAATATAAATGTTGGGGAATGGTGCATTCACCCTGAGAAAAGCAATAGAAACTGACATTTCACACATATTACAAACATTATGGGTGTTTTTTGTGACTTTTGTGCGACTGCTTAAACATTCAAAAAACATTTTTTTATATACATAGACCCCTGAGTGTCATCTACTTTTGGTTTCCTGTGGAAGCTTGTAATTGGTTCATAGATAACACGCCCTGCCTCTAACAATTTTTTCTTTAGTAATGATACTGAAGTTCTTCAACACTTGTACAATTCACAATTAATAACAGCAAAAACTTTTCCTAGGGGTCAGCTATGATTCTTTTAAATCCTATACAACTATAAGAGAATACATGTAATAAGGCCTGCAAAATAAATAGCCCACTGACATATAGCACTGAATGTTTTAAAAAGGTGAGCCTTAATAAGTATAGTGGAAAAAAAGCAGAAGTTATTTTATGATGGAGTATTTTTCATGTTTTCCTTTTATTCAGCTGCATAGCCATTTTGGAGCTGCTCTGTAGATAACAGTATTTCACTCTGAATGCTACAAATTGCTGATTTTAAGCACGATGGAGATGCACATACTTTTGATATGTCAACACAATACGCTTGCCAATACACCCAATTTTCCTTGATGCTTACAAAATTTGCATAGTATCTTGGGGAGAGGTATATTTAGCATTGTAATGGAAACCTTGGGAATAAGATGACTAACTGATGACATCAGAGCGTGGCATGTGGAAATATCCAGGAATTCAGAAATAGTATGCATGAAATCATAAAGAATTATAAGCTGTCCCAGTCATCTGCAGGTTAACAACCTATGCAAGCTGAATGCACATTGTTGTGCCCTTTGAGTTGAAAAAGAAAGTAAGAAGCCAACAAAACAAGCATTTATTCCTATAATTTCTAACATTGTCTTCAACAGACCATCTAGGTACTGTTATACCAAGCCACTTAGTACTCAACACATGTGAATTCATTATATTCAAAAGCTTTTAAATGTAGTAATTGTTAGTAAACAACATCACTACTATTAAGTCTCATCCATACACCACAGTAATGCTTGTTTAATAAGCAGTGAAAAGAGCAATGATGGTGGGCATAGTGCAGTAACCATAGCAACCAATTGGATTTCAGTTTACTGTATCAGATCTTTAACACCGGTTGCTCTAGGCAACTGCATTTGTCCCTTAACTTGTTAAATCAGCGCAATTGGGTTTACCAGGATGTACACATCGAAATGAAAAAGACCTGTGAAAAATAATGCAGATTAACATTCTGCTCAGAATGTTCATTTAACCCTTAGAGAGTGATTGATTACTTAGCCCTTGCTAAGCCGAAGCAGGCTATCATCCCAATATATATATAAATATTCACATACATATCAATGTATTAGGCTGTGTTAAGCACAAGCTTGATTAGTATTTCCCTGTAATCACTTCCTGACATCCTTTGAACTTGGAAAAAAAAATGTACCATATACTGTTCAAGGGAAATGTTACATTACATAGATTTAGGAACACATTAAAATAATTTATCTCTACTGCACAATGTGATTTCTAATTTGAAAGCCAAATGGCCATCACTTGCTTCTTATGCAAGTTTTTTTTTTTAGTCAGTAAACAATTGCATAATTTACAATGTCATACCGTTGAAGTTGCAATTGAATAGTAGTACAGATGAGCTGATATATGGACGTTCTATGTCTATGCATATGCACAGAGTGTCATGTAACAACATGGCCTTGGGGAAGACAACATATTTATTATGTCCTTATACTCTACAAACTACTGTACTGCAGTGTTGCTAAACAAACAAACAAAGCTATTTCAACTAACTGAAGCAAACTTCTCAAACCTTGTTCTTTTTTTCTCTCCAGTACCCATGTTTCAATCAAATGGAAAAGCGAATTTGTCTATGATCTGCAGTGCAACATATATGTCAGCAGGGGATGCTATTGCATGAAGCAAGCAAGTCAAATGCTGCTTCTTGAATTTAGCGATCAAAAGCTACTATACGTAGAAAGTGACTGTACTACACAAGACTGTCAATAGGTCATCACGACTTGTCAGTGATGAGACCTGGACACTAAGACAGTGATATCACTGAAATGTATTTAATTTGACGTGTATTTCCATTATTTCATTCTTTTATTTTACATACCAACCTTGAATAAAATTCTAGGCACCACACTATATTAACATCTAAAAATATGTGTAAAAATCATAATGATCATTAATTAAACGCAGTCTTAGCGTAAGGTCAATTCCCAAACAGGTGACACAGATGACAATACAACTGCAATCATAGAATGTGACCATTATTGTATATGTTGGACTAAAAATACAGCCAGTTTTAATAACAACTGTTATCATTTTTTTTTTTTTTTTACAGAAATAAAAATATGACTTACCATATTGACTTCTGATACCATGTCTATACTAGCAATATCTATGTTCATTCCCACCGCCACAGGGGGACCTGCAAGCCAACAGGAAGGTCCACATTGAGATATCTAAGAACTTAACTCTTTTCTGACTGCCTGATCTACTGGTTTGTTATAACCTATGGGGTCTGGTAATGGAGCAAGATCTACAGCAGGACATACTGAACATTTACATTTAGTTTAAGGCAAGGATTATTTAAAGAGAAGAAACTATCATTACACCTGTGCCTTTTAGGGTAACCATTTATAGCATACCCTACTAAAATAACATTTAAAAAATACATGCATTGCTAACACTGTACTGGGTTAAATAACAATTTCCCTGCAACTCTTTAAGTACTAAGACATAGACATATAGGTTGTGATTCTCTATACACACACATGCTGTAGTAGTCACTCCATACATGTCTGGGCTGAAGCAGAGTAGCCCCAACATTCTAAGCCAAATGAGTTAACATGCTAAGAAGCTAAGAGCAGGCAGGCAGGTGGATAGTGATAAGAAGATATGATCAGATCAGATAGATAATAGACATGACATTGTATATAAGGTAGATTCTTTTAATTGAGAGAGATGCTTGTGACTGCTAGATGAGTTGAAGTTGTCATCAGTCCTAGGTTAAAAAAAAAAAAAAAGAGCAGTATGGCACACACACAAGACCATGCACCTCCAAATTCATCATCTACCCAGTAATGAATCTTCATTCATGTCATTTACCTCCAAAATCTGGCCTTAAACGGATGTCATAGCCTTTCAAGAGTCTATCAACCGTCTCTTTAACCAGTGACATATTGCTGGGATCATTGGCACTAAAAGACAGCAAAGACAAAACAATAGATAGATCTTTGTCAGTTCCCCATCCCAGCTCCCTGGACCATTTTTTGGTCTATTTAAAGTCAAGGCAAAACCTTCTCCACCACCACCTCCTTCATTCCAATCTGCAATCACTTACCTCTGTGCACAGACCATTGCAATGATAACCTGGAGTGACCAGATCCCAACGCAACCTCTTTTCTTGAACCTCAGCATCCCTTTGGCTTTTTTTTTTTTTTTTTGGATATGATTTAGGGGATTTCAGTGAAGAGCAGAAGACATCCAACTTATTGTGACCAGTGCAGTAATTCTGAAGTGCCACGCATGCGCATAGCTCAGTACAACATCAAAACGGAGCAGTGCTCGCTTGCCACAGACATAGGAGCAAACAATGGAAGGGGACAGGGGGGACGAGTCCCCCCTCCCCAACTTTTAGGCAGCCCACACCCTAGGCTGAATGACCCCGGCCGCTGGGTTGGCTTGGCACAGTATTTAAGGGCGAGGGGGACGTGTTCCTCCGCTGTGCTGTGTCTGCTCGGTGCGGGCGGCAGCTACTTGTCTCTGTACTGATGCTGCTGACACTGAGGCTGATGTGGGAGTGGAGGAGGGGGAAGGAAACCGACAGGAGCTTTCAGCACCGCATCCGTGGACAGCGCCGTGCCGGAGAGAGAGAGGCGGCTGTCTGCAGTCCGGGGGAGGGAAGGGTTAACCGTCCATCGTCATCACATTGGGAGGACTGAGAGTTCGGAGAAGTAGAGAAAGACAGCCAAAGTGCACAACATCCACTGCTTCCATCCCATCAGCCTCATCATTAGGACTAGTGCAATCCCTACATCGGGGGACACCACTATTATCATCATTAGGACTAGTGTAATCCCTACATCGGGGGCCACCACTATTATCATCATTAGGACTAATGTCATCCCTACATCGGGGGCCACCACTATTATCATCATTAGGACTAATGTCATCCCTACATCAGGGGCCACCACTATTATCATCATTAGGGCTTGTGTCATCCCTACATCAGGGGCCACCACTATTATCAACATTAGGGCTAGTGTCATCCCTACATCAGGAGCCACCACTATTATCATCATTAGGACTAGTGTAATCCCTACATCAGGGTCCACCACTATTTTCATCATTAGGGCTAGTGTCATCCCTACATCAGCGGCCACCACTATCATCATCATTAGGACTAATGTCATCCCTACATCGGGGGCCACCACTATTATCATCATTAGGACTAGTGTCATCCCTACATCAGGGGCCACCACTAGTATCATCATTAGGACTAATGTCATCCCTACATCAGGGGCTACCACTGTTATCATCATTAGGGCTAGTGTAATCCCTACATCGGGGGCCACCAATATTATCATCATTAGGACCAGTGGCATCCCTACATCAGGGGCCACCACTATTATCATCATTAGGACTAATGTCATCCCTACATCAGGGGCCACCACTAGTATCATCATTAGGGCTAGGGTCATTCCTACATCAGGGGCCACAGATATTATCATCATTAGGTCTAGTGTGATCCCTACATCAGGGGCCACCACTATTATCATCATTAGAGCTAGTGTCATCCCTACATCAGGGGCCACCACTATTATCATCATTAGGACTAGTGTCATCCCTACATCAGGGGCCACCACTATTATCATCATTAGGGCTAGGGTCATTCCTACATCAGGGGCCACAGATATTATCATCATTAGGACTAGTGTCATACCTACATCAGGGGCCACCACTATTATCATCATTAGGGTTTGTGTCATCCCTACATCTGGGGCCACCACTATTATCATCATTAGGGCTAGTGTCATCCCTACATCAGGGGCCACCACTATTATCATAATTAGGACTAGTGTCATCCCTACATCAGGGGCCACCACTATTATAATCATTAGGGCTAGGGTCATTCCTACATCAGGGGCCACAGATATTATCATCATTAGGATTAGTGTCATCCCTACATCAGGGGCCACAGATATTATCATCATTAGGACTAGTGTCATCCCTACATCAGGGGCCACCACTATTATCATCCTTAGGGCTCGTGTCATCCCTACATCAGGGGCCACCACTATTATCATCATTAGGGCTAGGGTCATTCCTACATCAGGGGCAACAGATATTATCATCATTAGGACTAGTGTCATCCCTACATCAGGGGACACAACTGTTATTATCATTAGGGCTAGTGTCATCCCTACAACAGGGGCCACCACTATTATCATCATTCGGGCTAGTGTCATCCATACATCGGGGGCCACCACTATTATCATCATTAGGGCTAGTGTCATCCCTACATGGGGGGCCACCACTATTATCATCATTAGGACTAGTGCCATCCCTTCATCAGGGGCCACTACTATTATCATAATTAGGGCTAGGGTCATTCCTACATCAGGGGCCACAGATATTATCATCATTAGGACTAGTGTCATCACTACATCAGTGGCCACAGATATTATCATCATTAGGACTAGTGTCATCCCTACATCAGGGAACACCATTATTATCATCATTAGGACTAGTGTCATCACTACATCAGGGGCAACAGATATTATCATCATTAGGACTAGTGCCATCCCTACATCAGGGAACACCACTGTTATCATAATTAGGGCTAGTGTCATCCCTACAACAGGGGACACCACTATTATCATCATTAGGGCTAGTGTCATCCCTACATCGGGGGCCACCAAGATTATCATAATTAGGACTTGTGTCATCCCTACATGGGGGCCACCACTATTATCATCATTAGGACTAGTGCCATCCCTTCATCAGGGGCCACCACTATTATCATAATTAGGGCTAGGGTCATTCCTACATCAGGGGTCACAGATATTATCATCTTTAGGACTAGTGTCATCACTACATCAGGGGCCACAGATATTATCATCATTAGGGCTAGTGTCATCCCTACATCAGGGGCCACCACTATTATCATCATTAGGACTAGTGTAATCCCTACATCAGGGGCCACCACTATTATCATCATTAGGACTAGTGTCATCACTACATCAGGGGCCACAGATATTATCATCATTAGGACTAGTGTCATCAATACATCAGGGAACACCACTATTATCATCATTAGGACTAGTGTCATGCCTACATCAGGGGCCACCACTATTATCATCATTATGACTAGTGTCATCCCTACATCAGGGGCAACCACTATTATCATCATTAGGGCTAGTGTCATCCCTACATCAGGGGCCACCACTATTATCATCATTAGGGCTAGGGTCATTCCTACATCAGGGGCCACAGATATTATCATCATTAGGGCTAGTGTCATCCCTACATCAGAGGCCACCACTATTATCATCATTAGGGCTAGTGTCATCCCTACATCAGGGGCCACCACTATTATCATCATTAGGGCTAGGGTCATTCCTACATCAGGGGCCACAGATATTATTATCATTAGGACTAAAGTCATCCCTACATTAGGGGCCACCACTAGTATCATCATTAGGACTAGTGTAATCCCTACATCAGGGGCCACCACTATTATCATCATTAGGGCTCGTGTCATCCCTACATCAGAGGCCACCACTATTATCATCATTAGGGCTAGGGTCATTCCTACATCAGGGGCAACAGATATTATCATCATTAGGACTAGTGTCATCCCTACATCAGGGGACACCACTGTTGTCATCATTAGGGCTAGTGTCATCCCTACAACAGGGGCCACCACTATTATCATCATTAGGGCTTTTGTCATCCCTACATCGGGGACCACCACTATTATCATCATTAGGGCTAGTGTCATCCCTACATGGAGGGCCACCACTATTATCATCATTAGGACTAGTACCATCCCTTCATCAGGGGCCACCACTATTATCATAATTAGGGCTAGGGTCATTCCTACATCAGGGGCCACAGATATTATCATCATTAGGACTAGTGTCATCACTACATCAGGGGCCACAGATATTATCATCATTAGGGCTAGTGTCATCCCTACATCAGGGGCCACCACTATTATCATCATTAGGACTAGTGTAATCCCTACATCAGGGGCCACCACTATTATCATCATTAGGACTAGTGTCATCACTACATCAGGGGCCACAGACATTATCATCATTAGGACTAGTGTCATCAATACATCAGGGAACACCACTATTATCATCATTAGGACTAGTGTCATGCCTACATCAGGGGCCACCACTATTATCATCATTATGACTAGTGTCATCCCTACATCAGGGGCCACCACTATTATCATCATTAGGGCTAGTGTCATCCCTACATCAGCGGCCACCACTATCATCATCATTAGGACTAATGTCATCCCTACATCGGGGGCCACCACTATTATCATCATTAGGACTAGTGTCATCCCTACATCAGGGGCCACCCCTA
>BLSH010071029.1:149425-166231 GCA_018402905.1 Glandirana rugosa | reverse complement strand
GTTACTCTGTTATCTTAGGATAATCCTTGATTATGTTCATACTGGCTTAATCTGGACACAACACCTAAGTACCCAAAAAAAAAGAGAAACCCTTCGATCAGGTTTAGCGAGGGTTGAGTCCTGTGGTCCCTACGCGTTCTGGACATGAGGAAAGGAGGGGGAGGGGGGGAAGTGGGTAACTCCCCTGGGATGCCTCGAGGGGGGGCACCTGACGAGTGTACTGTCGTGTGAGTGGGATGGAATGGGAAAGGGATGTGAGGAGTGGGGAGTGGGATAGGGACCTCCTGGGAGATGTGTGGAGACGTAGGGGGGAAGGGAAGAGATGGAAGGGGAGGGACTGGGGGAGGGGGGCTGCAGGAAAGGGAGTACAGGTCTTGCGCATCCCTGGTGTCCTGAGTTGGGAGCGATTTGGACTAGCTTCCCAAAGAGAAAAAAAAACCCATGAATCCACAACACAGGTCTAATTCGGTCATACTTGTATTAGTTCCTAATAGGATTCTATTGTCTCATTGAGTCCATTCGGATTTAAAGTGTTTAACTGGTGGATCCAATAGGATTCTCTCTGACATAATCTGGTGTACCGATTGTAGTTGATGGACTCTGGAACCTGTTCAATGATTGTAGCTGTGATCAACTCTGGGTTGCGATCGTGATACAGAGAAAAATGGCGAGACACGCTGTGTTCCTGAAATCCGTTCTTGATGTTGAACCTATGTTTCTTGAATCTTTGTCGAAAAGTTTGGATCGTTCTTCCAACATATTGGAGATCGCAAGGACAGGTTAATAAGTAAATTACATGGTCAGAGGAGCAGTCCAAATGGGAAGTGATTAGCCAAGTTCTCATGTGGCTCTTGGGTTGAAAAATCTTATTCCCATTGGTTACTATGGAGCAGGTCAGACACCTAGAGCTCCTGCCTCTAAAGCAACCTGCATCTTTCGGGGGGCAGTGGGTCAGGCTTATTTGACGGTAGTCTGCTGGGAGCCAGATGATTCTTAATGGTTTTGGCTCTCCGAAAGAGGAGTCTGGGTTGTGGGGGCAAGGTGGATCTAAGGAGCAAGTCTGACTGTAGAATACACATCCCAGGTTACCTATCTTGTGATGATACAATATGTGCACAATTTTTGTTTTGTCTCCGTCTCTATTAGCCCTGAAGAAGGGGGAGTCTGTTGGTCCCCCGAAATGCGTTGGCTCCATTTTATTGCTTTTATCCCTACCAAATAAAATTGTACCTATTTCTACCTATACATCTGGGCGTTCCTTTTAACTCACCCTTTGACCTGTCTACCATGGATACTTGGACGTGTTTAGTAGGAAGGGGGCTGAGAAACTCCCTCCTCACCGTCCATATGACTGCCCAATTGAGCTTCTACCGGGAGCTGAAGTGCCCTTTGGGAGGATTTACCCCTTGTCTGAACCTGAGTTGGCGGCCCTCAAGGCCTATCTAGATGACAAACTAGAAAAGGTTTTTTTCATAGAGAAAAAGGACCACTCTTTACATCCCTGCATAGACTACCTGGAATTAAACCGGATAACGGTCAAAAACCGTTACCCCCTACCTCTGGTTCCCGAATTATTCCAATGACTGGGGTCTGCTACCATCTTCACCAAGCTGGATGTATGGGGTGCCTATAATCTGGTCCACATCCGAGAAGGCGATGAGTGGAAAACCGCCTTCCGTACTCGCTTTGGGCATTACGAGTACTTGGTCATGCCCTTCGGCCTGTGCAATGCCCCGGCCACATCCCAGCACTTTGTGAATGCCGTCTTTCGGGACTTCCTAGATCTGTTCGTCATCATATATCTAGACAATATCCTGATTTTTTTCTTCCTCCCTCGAGGAACACCGAGATCATGTCATCAAGGTTCTGAGCCGCCTCCGGCAGCATGGGCTCTATGCCAAAGCGGATAAGTGTGCTTTCGAGCAAACCAGCATTCACTTCCTGGTACTTTACTTCATGCCAGCAGTTTCCATTGGAAACCATTGCTGGCATCCATCCCCTATAGCCAGTACCTATGGATACGACGTAACTGCTCTGACGACTCTACGTTCTTGAAAGAGGCTAAAAACCTGCAAATACGGCTCTTAGAGCGGGGCTATTCCAGAGCCTCCCTGAAAAGGGCATTCAAGAAGGTCCAATCCCTTTACCGACCAAACCTACTCTATAATCATAAAACACCTACTACTAATCAAACCACTCGCATAATTACAACATACTCCACACAACATAAACAAATTAGACATATCCTTGGTAAATATTGGCACCTCCTCACCATGGACCCTCATCTGTTCCCATTTGTGCCTGCTGCGCCGGCTGTAACCTACCGAAGGGCTCCCTCTATGGGTGACAGGCTGGTGTCCAGCGAGTTTAAGGCCCAGAGGGGGGATTCCTGCATCCGCAAGGGTACTTTCTCTTGCGGAGGATGCAACTATTTCCAATATATGGACAAACGCACCAAGATCAGACTACCCAACCACCAGATCTTTCGTCCCCAACACTACGTTAAATGCAAAATTCCCGGTATGGTGTATGTGCTCTCTTGTGAGTGCGGGTGCTATTATGTCGGGAAGACCAAAAATGAATTTTTGAAGAGAATTTACCAACATATCTTAACCATATCCAAACGAGACCCTGAAACCCCCATTGGCCGCCATATGGCCGTTGTGCACCCCACCACTCTCCCTAGGGTCCAATTTTTGGTGCTGGATCGGGTCCACTTCAGCTCACGTGGGGTGACTACAACAGACACCTCCTGAGCTGAGGTGGATCTATAATTTACGCGACACTTCTCCCCCGGGGTTGAATGAGGCTTGCAACTTCAAACCCTTTCTCCCAGGTTTTGTGTCGGTGGTTGTGAACTGAATTTTTAATAACCCCTTTCTTGTTCCTTCATTATATAGCATAGTGTGATAATGTGTGGCTTCTTTGTGACACTATACCAATTAATTTGAGTGCGTTGTCAAAATATATGCCACTATACCAATTGTTGACCATTGTATATTATTTTCATATCTTTGGACAATTTATTTCCTTCAATGTAATACAATGTAATATATTTTTTATTTTTATATTTGCTTCTTTCTTTTTTGTTGTATATTATGTCCACAATTGTCTGATTGTCATGTGATACTTGTATCTGGTCATACCCTGTTCCCCTTTCTATATTTCTCTCTATCACTCTGCCCCCTCTTTTTCCTCCCTTTTACCTTGTTTCTCTCCTTTCCTCCCTTTTTTCCCCCCTTTTTCCCCTCTTCCCTTCCTCCCTCCTTCCATCTTTTTTTTTTTTTTTTCCCCTTCCATTTTCTATTCCCTTGAGTCCCTTTTACTGCTTCTGTGTGGCGCTGGCATTTCTGCCACCTTTGTTCCGGCACCAGGTCCATAACTTGCCACTGTGTCACTGACCACCAGGTGCCGCCCTTGCCCCCAGGTCGGGTGTTGCGTGCACCACCCGGTGGGTAGGCTCCACCAGAGGGCGCCTTGCGTGGCCTATTGGCCGCCATGGGCCCCTCTGTGTCAGAGCAAGGTTTCTGTCCTGGCGGACTTCCGTCTGCCTCGACACATCCGCCAGCGGGAGTACGGCGCTTGACGTCATCCCGCCCCTGTGGGCAGGGCATCGCCATGCACCGTTGACTCGGAGGGATGCCCGGCGCCCGTCATTTAGGCTTGATTGCCTCAAAAAATGTGCTCTGTGCCTATACCTCCATCACATTATGTATATACTCAACATGCCTTCACAGTTTGAATTATTCAATTCTATTTGTTTAACACTGCTTCAGCATTTATCTCTGTATTCATTTACCCACATACTAGTAAGGCTAGCTGCCTTCTCTATGCTACACCAGTATGCATGAAATGCTTCCTGCCACACATTAGCTATGACATCAATGCTTATTTTAGCCACCTTTGACATTGCTACTAACAGCAGCCGCAATATCCGTGGATATACCCCCTATTTTTACATTTCTGGCTTCTTTGGTTAGCCAATTAACACTGCATTCATATTATACCACTACTCAGTTGCTATATTATGCTATGCAACCATACTTTCTAATACTCTCTAATATCATCATGATATGTATATTCCCCGCATCTGCTTCATTTATTGGCCAATAAAGCTATTTAAATATGCATTTAAATTTCATTTTATCCTACTATTCAGTCACTATACTCTCTGATGCCATTATAGTTTCTAACACTATTGTTACATTATCGCCTAACCCTCTCTTATGAGTATCAGCGGTACCACTTTACTAATGCCCTACTCTTTCCTATGAGTACTGGCGGTGCAGCATTTTCTGTAAGGCCTATGGTTCCCTATTTACCTCAGTCACCTATATATGTTCAGTACCCCCTGATGCGTATATATATTTGTATTTTTCTAGTCCACCACACACCACTATCCGTGGCCAGCCGGCATAACCAGCCGGCACCCCTTGTGATTGCACCACCATATTTGCCCTTCCTGGGCTACTTGCGGCTTGAGCGGTCGCTTGGGTTGGTAATACAGGCCATTTCTCCGTCTTGGACCTATAGGGCTGCCCAGGAACTTAGGTGTTTGGTGTTACTCAGTACAGACGTAAGTGTGCTGGTTCTTCCCCCTGGAAAGCGCCTTTTGGCTTATTCTATATTATTACTTAGAATATTGCATGTTAAATGACTGCTGTTCATGCTCTATCTACAGAATATGTACTTTGTTTTTTTCAAGGCAAATACCCCCTGAAGAAGGATTGTAACTCCGAAACATGTCGGGATGATTATGGAATTTGCCCTGGATCCCACTTCAACGTGGTCGCTTAGGTGTGCAACTTCTATGCATTGAGTTTCATATTACCAGTACTGTACTTGATTCTGACACCTTTTTCTGTAGAACGCTTTTGTAATATGTTTTTATGTTTGTATTCTCACACATGGCCTGTTCCCATGTTTTGTGATTGATATATGTGAATATATATCTTTTACCTTTACACAATTAATAAAATCTAACCATTTTTATACTACCATTTTTTCTGCCTATAAACATTCTCTGCCTAAAAAGTCCAAGGGGATCCTATATATGAGAACTCTCTCATTAAGTTTACACACTTCCCGGGACTAGTTCTCTCTGTGACCGGTATCACAATGGACCCTCAGAAGGTCTCTACTATCCTTGACTGGCCGGCACCTACAGACAGGAAAGGGGTCCAACGTTTCGTGGGCTTTGCAAACTTTTACAGAAAATTCATAAAGGGGTTCTCCGCCATCATTGCTCCAATCACACAGCTCACAAAACAAAACACCCGTTTTCAGTGGACCACCAAGGCCAAAACAGCCTTCCAAACTCTGAAAGGGCTGTTCACGGCAGCGCCCATCTTAAAGCATCCTGATCCAGCCTTGCCTTACGTCCTGGAGGTGGATGCTTCAGAGGCCGCTTTGGGGGCAGTTCTCTAACAGAGACATCGTTCTAAGGCTCTGCTCCATCCCGTCGTGTTCTTCTCTCGAAAATTATCAGTTCCGGAGAAGAATTACGATGTGGGGGATAGAGAACTCTTAGCCATCAAATCGACACTTGAAGAATGGCGATACTTGCTTGAAGGGGCCACACACCATATTTTGAAATATACAGACCACAAGAACCTGGAATATCTGAGAACGGCCAAAAGGCTGAAGCCACGTCAGGCCCGGTGGACACTTTCCTTCTCTAGGTTCCTGTTCCCCTTGACTTAAAGGCCAGGGTTAAAGAAAGTTAAACTTGATGTCCTCTCGAGAATGTTCAGCGTTTAGGATCTGCTGGCACAGATTAGACGGCCCCTTGCTGGTGCAACTGGCCCTCTAGATCCCAGGCTGTCAGTGAAGGACGGGATATGGTGGTAAGGTCAGCGAGTCTTCATTCCGGCGGAGCAATGCCCCACTGTCCTGGAACTATGCCATGACCACAAGTTAGCGGGGCACTTTGGAGCCCGTAAAACTATGGAGCTGCTCTCACGCTCCTTCTGGTGGCCGTTGGCAGAAGAAAACTGCAGGAAATATGTGAGCACATGCGCTACTTGTGCGCAAAACAAGACAGACAAAGCCAAGGCCTGGGGTCTTTTGAATCCACTCCCTGTACCTGAGCGTCCATCGATAGCTATGGACTTTATTGTGGAACTACCCCCGTCCAAAGGCTTTACTACCATCTTTGTGGTCGTGGATCGCATTACCAAGATGGCCCATTTTCTGCCCATGAAGGGCACACCCACTGCTGCAGAAACAGCAGAAATCTTCATCTGGGAGATTGTCCGACTCCACGGGATACCACTTAGTATTGTGTCAGACCGTGGGGTTCAGTTCACCTCCAGATTCTGGAGGGCCCTGTGAAAATACTGAACTCCTGCAGGACACACTTTCCAGAACCACGGAACTTACTAAGCAAGCTTTTGATAGGAAAAGGTGGAGAGAGCTGGAACTTAAGCCAAGTGACTTGGTTGGCCACCAGAAACCTGAAACTTGCCTGTCCTTCAAGGAAGCTGGGACCTAGATTTGTCGGGCCTTTCCTGGTAAAGAGATGAGTAAACAGGGTGACGTATCAACTGGTCCTACCTTCATTCTTACGTGTGCACCCGATTTTCCATCTTTACTCAAACCAGTCCCTCCAGATCCCTTCCTGGGACGGAAAAAGGGCCCACCGGATCCAGTTCTTGTAAATGGAGAGGAGGAGTTTGAGGTCGAGGCCTCTGCACTGCAAGCCTCATTGCCGATCAATATTGTGTATCAGGCTTTCTGTGTGTGTGTGGTTCCTGCCGAGTGCTCTTCATCTGTTCCCGTGTACCGACCTCGGCTTGTTCGTGACTATTCCTGACGTCTGATTACCCAGATCTTGGCGTGCTCTCCTGTCTGTCCCTGTCTGCTCGTTGCCCTGACCCATGGCTGTCCCACTGACTATTCCTTGCTGTCCTGTACTGCTGCGTCTTCTCTATCCAACTGTAGCCAGTCGTGAGCATGAGCTGGGAGACCCTGGGGGCCACGACCTGAAGCCAGTGGCAGCCAAGTCCATCCTCACCACCAGAGGCTCTGGTGAACACCTGCTGGCTCTTAGACTCTGTGACCCTGGGAAAACCTATGCTCTAGCTCCCTGCATAACTGTGTCAGTGCTCCTGCTTCTATCACCACCCAGATTTCCATTTGTGGCAGTTAGCTAAGGGTCCACAATCTTCGCGGTGTGCCCCTAAACCTAACAGTGTGCACCTGTCACTTGCCATCAAGTCAATTATTATGTAATTATACATGGTGATCATATCCCCCCTTATGTATATATATATGGTGATCATATACCTCAAACTGAACATTGAATGACTGCTCATGACTTTTGGTAAACCTGCATTTGTCACTGCTGTTTCAACTCCATTTGTAGTCATGTTCACATTATATTGGTGTTTTTTTAGCCTCTTAGTCTTACCTAAATTATGGCTTCTCTTATCTTTTACAATCTTGCCCTTTTGCTCCTCCTGTAGTCTTGATTGTTATGTAAAAAGTCTGCTGTGATAGCTGTGTGCTTAATATTACCTCCTAATTGATTAATTGGCAGATTCCAATCCACACCAATCACAGTATAAAACAAGGCTTTCTTTATGGGGGAACACATACAAGGGGTTCTTCCAAAAAAGTGGGGTTCTTTAAATAAGTGGGCACTTCCACTCTTGCACTTCGGCTCTAATTGGCTTCAAAAAGGTTGGGCTTGGGGACCCACTTGTGACATTAGCAAAAGAACATTCACTATTGTCTTCCTGCTTCTCCTCCCAGCCATCAGTACAGGAAGTGGGTCCTAAGACTGAATTGGCTGGGGGGAGAAATGACCGTATTGGCTGGGAGGAGAAGCAAGGGAAGCCGCCAAAGCCACCTGCGACCTGGGCGGAGTAAGTGCGGGGCTGGCGAGCGAGTGGGTGCGGGGGTGGGGCGTTTGTTTGCCGCACCAGCTGCCACTGCATACAGAGATACCAAAACAAAGAGCTCTAAAGACTGAGCTTGATCATCCCATCTATCTCCCCACCATACACTACATTGATCTTGCCCCAGTGCCCACCCAGTAACTGCAAAATAGCCCTCAACACTGAAGGTCCACTCCTGCTGGGAGCTGCCCAAGTGCCCATGGACTGTTGTGGATCATGCTGGGAGCTGCGGACCTGTGAGTCCTGCTGGCCACTGACCTGTGGTTCCTGCTGGGCGCTGGCCTGTAGGTTCTGCTGGGAGCTGGCCAAGGCCTGTAGGTCCTGCTGGGAGCTGGCCATGGCCTGTGCATCCTGCTAGCTATGGCCTGTGGGGCCTGCTGGCCACTAGCCTAGGGTGACCAGAAGTCCGCGGACTGAGGACACTGTCCCGGGACCAAGTCTGTCCCTGCAAGCTGGGGCAGAGGGAATTCCCCAGGGCCGACCCTACCATGGGTCCCACTGGGCCCATTGGGCTCACTCGGAGGGGAGGGGGGGCGAGCACTGCCGGATTACACAGAACGGGGATCTCCCACTTTTCCGGCGGCCACTGTCATATGAAGTCCCACCTCCTGAACGGGCTCCGATGATAGACTGCACACTGGTAACGTCTATCTTTGGATCCAGGAGGCGGGACAGCGGCGGCGCTGGGTATGCGAGAGATACCCAATCTGTGTAATGTGGCGGATCTCCACTCTCTAATCACCATGCATTGAACAGGCTGCATTGATGGGCACTGGAGAGGCTGCATTGATGGGTACTGATTAGGCTGCATTGATCTACACTGGTGAGGCTGCATTGATGGGCATTGATGGGCACTGATGGGCCCTGATGGGCACTGGTGAGGCTGCATTGATGCATTATTTTTGTTACACCTCCTTTGTTGCTATTAACATTAAATTGTTACCACATTGTATCATATTTGCCTTGCTTCATAACATAAATATCCGTTCTAAAACCAGGTGGGCATGGATGGTGAGCTGATTCAGTGGTTCAATGGGCCACTTGACTGGACTTGCCCCCCCCCCCCCCCCAATTAAAACATTTTTTTTGTATTTTTTTTTATTTAAAAAAAAAAAAGCCGGCAGTTTGTTGCCACCACGGCACCACCAGCTGTCAGCTGAAGAGAGCAGAGCAGTAAATTCAATCACTAGGCACCGCCGCTGCAAAACACTCCCTCACGGCACCTAATCAATCAGGGACAGGGTCAGGCCAGTGTAGCGCGGGCATTCATGTCACCAGCCCATCCCAGCAGAGAGGACAGAAGAGAATATATATATATAATTGTGTTTTTATGGTCGGCCCCCCTATTTTTGTCCCTGTCCCCCCATGTGCCCCCCTAAATAAAATAAAAAGCTGGAGATGCCACTAGAGGAAAAAAGTATTGAACACATGAAGAAATGGGGGTGCAAAATTACATGGAAAGCCAAAACACCAGCTGAAATCTATCAGTAATTAGAAAGAAATCCTGCGCCTTGTCAGTGAAAATTAATATTAACTGTTTAGTTCCAACTGATGGCCTATAAAAAGGTGTCTCATTACCAAGGTGTCACACAAGAAACATCTCATGATGGGTAAAGTGGGAAGGCCGAAGTTCCGCTGCAGTGCAGACAGGCGAGCAGCAGGGTGAGAACGCCGAAAGTGCGCACAGACGGCCCGCACTTTATGCAGCAGCTCTGACATATCCGGGTAGTTTTTTAGAAATTTCTGCACCACCAAATTCAGCACATGCGCCAGGCAAGGGATGTGCGTCAAACTGGCTAGGCCCAGAACTGCTACGAGATTTCGGCCATTGTCGCACACCACCAGGCCGGGCTTGAGGCTCAGTGGCAACAACCACTCATTGGTCTGTTGTTCAATGCCCGTCCACAGCTGCTGCGCAGTGTGGGGTTTGCTGATGTTGGTGGCGAAGGTGTTACGCTGAGCGGATGAGGAGATGGTAGAGGAAGAAGAAGCGCAGTAGGAGGAGGAGGCAACAGGAGGCAAAGAGAAATGCCCTGCAATCCTCGGTGGCGGAAGGACATGCGCCAAACTGCTAGCCGCCTCAGGCCCACCCGCCACTACATTTGCCCAGTGTGCAGTTAGCGAGATATATCGTCCCTGCCCGTGCTTACTGGTCCACGTATCAGTGGTTATGTGGACCTTTCCACTGATGGCGTTGCGCAGTGCATACCTGATCTTGTCCCCGACTTGTTTGTGCAGGGAAGGGATGGCTCGCCTGGAAAAGTAGTGGTGGCTGAGAACCACGTACTGTGGGAAAGCCACCGCCATCAGGTTTTTAAAACTGTCCGTGTCCACCAGACGGAATGACAGCATTTCAAAGGCCAGGAGTTTTGAAATGCTGGCATTCAGGGCTAGGGATCGCGAGTGGGTAGGTGGGTACTTCCTCTTTCTCTGGGGTGCTATTCCTCCCACTGATACCAACGATGGGGCACTATTCCTCCCAATGATACCAACAATGGGGCATTATTCCTCCACCTTATACCAAAAGTGGTGATGTTTACTCCCACTGAAGTTAGGACAATTTCCACTCCCGTTGGCCCCAGTCCAGCCCCCCTAAAGTCTAAAGGACAATAAACTGGCCCTTTGTATAGAAATTTTGAAGACCCCTGCTCTAGACAACAAGTAGACTCTCCCTTGTAGAGCCTCGAGCACAAGTCTAGGCCTTAGGCTTCAGGCTTACCGAACATATCAGCTGTTTCTCACGCATCCACTCCAGGCCAAGGTCTGGGTGGGAGGACACTGATCACTTGACCTCCCCAAATATTTATACTATTTCCCAGCATACTCAGCGGCCATGCAACTCCTACTGATTGGCTGAGAAAAGTATGCATAGTCATAACCTATCTTCACTGTAGCTCATCATACTAATGCCAAAGGTAACAGGTGAAAATCCAAATGATCATAAAGACCACAAATCCCCCAGGTTAACTACAACCTAGCACAGCTAAATTTACTAGTAGCTCCTGTTTTAGACAAGGGTGCTGCACTGTAAACAATTAAACTATATATTTTTGAAAGCATTCATACTTGACAGTATTTCTTCACACCGGCCTAAAACTTTTGCACAGTAATGTATATCTTAGGATAAATATGATCCCCAACAAGGAATCCCCGCTCTCCCCATCAGCTGCAACCCTTTTTAAGACTGGCTGTTGTGCTTTCATAATGAATTCTCTGTACTATTGGTAAAGTGTAAGTCCAGTTGTATGGCATCTTCATTTTGGCCTTTTTAAGAGGGTTCAGCAATACAAACCACTAAGAGGAAATCTTACCAGTGCGAAAATGTTAAAGGGTGGCAAGTGACTCCGCTCAATGTAGCCCAACACAGAGCCGGTTTCATTTTTGGGTGGAGTTAATCTTTAAAGGCCATTATTAGCCATAGTATTAATCAAATTGGCCTACTTTCTGCATTAAAAACCTTTCTAAAAAGTGCTTGTCTACTCCACACTCCATTGCTATTCAAAGCTGGTTGTATGATGCCCAGTGTCTTTCAACCTACTTCCTGTTAGCCCAAGGCATCTTGGAGCCCATGGCATGCTTTTAAAAACTGTTCCATGCTTACAGGAGAAAACAGACAAAAATATTTAGGAGTGGTGCGATCAGGGCCGGCCCTACCATGGGTCCCAGTGGGTCCATTGGACCCAGGCAGCACTTTGACAGGGGCAGCAAATTGAACCACAGCCACCTCTCCTTCTCTTCTATTTACCCAGCAAATTGACAACCAAGATTTGTTTTTCCAGCAGTTCTGTGTATCATGATGACAACTGACCCCCCCCCCACGGGGCCGCTCCGCTTGCCCCTATACTACCCTAGCCCACCCCATACTATCCTAGTCTGTCTATATACTACCCCAAGCTGCCCCTATACTGCCCTAGCCTGTCCCTATACTGCCCTAGCCTGCCCCTATACTGCCCTAGCCTGTCTGTATACTACCCTAGCCTGTCCAAATACTACCCTAGCTTGTCCATATACTACCCTAGCCTGTCTATATACGACCCTCCTAGTGTGCCCATTTACTACCCTAGTCTGTCCATATACCACCCAAACCTGCCCCTATACTACCCTATACTGCCCTAGCCTGCCCCTATACTGCCCTAGCCTGTACATATACTACCCTAGCCTGTCCATATACTACCCTAGCCTGTCCATATACTACCCTAGTGTGCCCATTTACTACCCTAGGGTGCCCATTTACTACCCTAGTCTGTCCATATACTACCCAAACCTGCCCCTATACTACCCTAGCCTGCCCCCATACTGCCCTAGAGGTATGTCATATAATTTTGCATATAGACAAGGTGCTGTTGCATGTAAATCTGACCTCCTGATGAATGTAATTTTAGTTTTAATTTTCATGATATAAAATAATGCATGTGGGGGCCTTTTGGTGGGCGTGATTTTTTTTTGGGGGGGGGGGGGGGCAGCATTTCATTCTTGGACCCAGGCAGCACAATGTCTTGGGCCAGCCCTGGGTGCGATGAGTGTTAAAAACTGGAATTGTGCTTAAAAGAACTCGTAAAGTCATTTTGAATATGTTTTACTTTTTTTGGCCAGAATAAAAAAAAAAAACAATAAAAAAAAAAAAAAAAAAACTATTTTAGGAATGCTATTTTTATTTTCTCATAGTGTAAAGTATTGTATATGAATGTTATGTCATCTTCAATCCAACAAGCAGGTGGAACTCTTGGCTCCTTTGCTTGTGCTTCCCAGTATCTCGTTGCTTCCTGTAAAAAAAAAAAAAAAAAACTTTTTGTTTACAGGGATCAGTAGCTCAAGCTCAAGTAACTCTAGTCACATACAATTGAATCGGAACAATGACCCTTTTCTCCACAACCCTCCCTCCCCCATCATAAGGATCCATCCTGTCTGAGGCATGTGGAGGTGGCCATCTTGGTGAAGGAATAAGGCTTTGATTCTTTATTTCAAAGCCTTACTGACGACTGGTGGGAGTATATTCCAGAAGCAGCAGGAGAGGCAGAGAAAGAACAGATACACAAAATAAAATAGAAGCAGGGAGCTACTTGCCGTGTAGGACTTTAGCTACAGCTTTCTCTCCAGCAAGTAACACCATCACAAAACACAAACCTCACAAAATCTCCTGAGACTAGCAGTCAGAGGCAGCAGTTCCTTAGATGATCCCCCAATTCATTAACCACTTGCCGACCGCCAACTGCAGGTTGACGGCGACAAGATGGCTCTGGTAGGCAAATCGCTGTCATATGACGGCGGCTGCCAGATTGCGCACTGTGAGCGCGCGCGTTGGGCTAGGGAGCCGGTGCGGTGGACTCGATCTCCGCTGGCTACCCACGATGCCCCCCCCCGGAGTGAAAGAACGGAGGTCGGTGTAAGTAAACACGGATCTCCGTTCTGTGAGGGGGGAAGGGCTGTGATCACAGGCTTCCTGTATATGGAAGCTGTGATCACTCCCCTCCTTCTGCCAGGGCAGCCCACATACAGTTAGAACACGCCCAGGGAACACAGTTAACCCTTAGAGCACCCCCCCAGGTTAACCCCTTCACTGCCAATGACATTTACACAGTAATCAGTGCATTTTTATAGCACTGATCGCTGTATAAATGCCAATGGTCCCAAAAAAGTGTCAAAATGGTCCGACATGTCCGCCGCAATATCGCAGTACCGCTAAAAATCGCAGATCGCCGCCATTACTGGTAAAAAATAAAAACCCCAGAAATGAATTCTCATTATCGGTAAACGCGACAACTTTTGCGCAAACCAATCATTAAACGGCGATTGCGATTTTTTTTGTATCACAGATATCACAAAAGTAAGAAATTTGTTTTTTTTTGCAAAACTGACGCTCTTCTTTTGTTTATAGCGGCGATCAGAAATGACGCAGAGGGGGTCAAATACCTCCAAAAGAAAGCTCTATTTGTGGGGAAAAAACGGACGCAAATTTCGTTTGGGTACAACGTCGCACGACCGCGCAATTGTCAGTTAAAACGACACAGCGCCGAATCGCAAAAAGTGCTCTGGTCCTAAAGGGGGAAATCCTTCTGGGGCTGAAGTGGTTAATATAACAATGAGACTCAACACACAGGCCTGTCTAAGCACAGGAAGTGCACTGCAGTTTTTCAGGAGATATAAAAGACAAAAAGGTGCATTTTTCATGGTGCTGTTTAGGCACAATTAGAATTTCTGCCCGTTAGTTGTAAAAAGCTAGCAAAACGATAATGTTTAATGGGAAATTCTACTCTTGTGGGGGAAAAAAATGGCAAATACAAAAATATATTATTGTATGTATAATTGCTCCCCATGTCATAATGTAACTGATTGTTTCTTTTTCAATCTGTAGCACTGTAATTTTCTATAAAACTCAATGCAATATGGCAACCTAGAGGAATTGTGTACATTGTTGGTGTATAAATGCCCCCAGAGAAGTAATTTCCTGCCTGTGTGATAAGCTCACTTGATTTTCCCAGAAATCTGCAGTAAGATGCAGTTACATTTTAGGCATCCTCTGCAATTTTTTTGAGATGCTCCCAAGTGATTAATCACTGCGTCGCTTTAACTGACAATTGCGCGGTCGTGCGACGTTGTACCCAAAAGAAGAGCGACAATTTTGCAAAGAAAAACCCCAAATTTTTCTTACTTTTTGCTAAAATACAAATCCAAAAAAAAAAACATTTTTTTTTTCATCGTTTTGGCCGATTTATATTCTTCCTCATATTTTTTGTAAAAAAAATCGCAATCGGCATTTATTGATTGGTTTGCGCAAAAGTGGCCGCGTTTTCAGATGATGAGAATTAATTTCTGGGTTTTCTATTTATTTATTATTTTTTCACTAGTAATGGCAGCGATCTGCGATTTTTTTTAGCGGTACTGCGATATTGCGGCGGACATGTTGGACCATTTTGACACTTTTTTGGGACCTATGACATTTATTCAGCGATCAGAAATTTAAATGTCCACTGATTACTGTATAAATGTCATTGGCAGTGAAGGGGTTAACCTGCAGGGGGAGATCTAGGGGGTTTACTGTGTTCCCTAGGCGTGTTCTAACTGTGATGGGGGGGGCTGGGCTACCATGGGCATAGGAGATGTAACTGATCCCAGTGACAGGGATCAGTTGATCTCCTATGCCCGCACTGACAGAGCAGGGAACCGCCGTGTTTACATCGGCAGTTCCCCGTTCTTTAGCTGTGGCCGCTCATCGCGGCTCGCCAGCGGACCGAGCCACGGGCACACTCCTCAGGAGCACGGCGGGCGCGCGCGCCGCTTATTTACGCCGATTCGCAGGAAGCATCAACATCGCCGCAGTAAATATATGGCGCGCGGTGTGGAACTAGTTAAGGACCAGGCCTATTTCTGACACTTGTTGTTTACAGGTTAAATCAGTAATTTTTGTTAGAAAATTGTGGAATGGCGACAAACTTTGGTACTTAAAAATCTCCATGCAATGCTTTAAAATGTTTAGGAGTTACATGGGAGGTCTTAGGGTGGAATCATTGCTCTCACAATCATGGCGATACCCCACATGTGTGCTGCTTTGAACACGTTTACATATGTGAGAACAACTTGTGCATGCGTTCGCTTCTGACGCGTGAGCTCAGGGGGGACGGGGCACTTTACATTTTTTTTTTCTTATTTATTTTACTTTTTATTTTTTATTTTTACATTGTCCCTTTAACCACTTCAGCCCCGGAAGAATTTCCCACGTTAGGACCAGAGCACTTTTTGCGATTCGGCGCTGCATTGCTTTAACTGACAATTGCGCGGTCGTGCGACGTTGTACCCAAACAAAATTTGCGTCCTTTTTTTCCCACAAATAGAGCTTTCTTTTGGTGGTATTTGATCGCCTCTGCGTCATTTCTGATCGCCGCTATAAACAAAAGAAGAGCGACCATTTTGCAAAACCCGAATTTCTTACTTTTTGCCAAAATTCAAATCCAAAAAAAAATATAAAAAAACATTTTTTTTCACAGTTTTTGGCCGATTTATATAATTCCTCATATTTGCGATAAAAAAAATTGCAATCTTTGCGGTCCCTTCTGTGCCCAAATAGGAACTCTTGCCTTTAAAAAGTTACAAAAAAAGTAAAATTTAATACAAAAATATTAAAACGTTACAAAATAAGTTGTTCATAGTTTACGTTTGAAATTGTTGTTCTTTTCACACGGTCCATGTATCTGTCAAACAAGTTATTAGCATTAAAACTGAATGTATTGAATGAATTGTAAGCATGCAACCTCCCATAAATTCCCTATGTAAATCTTCCAAGACATTCAGCTAAGTTCTCCCTCTCAACCAGGGTGTCTATGGATTCTACCCATCTGCCCAGATTCTAGTATTTTTTTTTTGGACACCCCCTAGCATCATAAGTCATTTTGTATAGAGTAACATTAGAGTTGCCCAGGGTTTTCCAGGCTGCTAGTGTAAGGTACTCCGTCCTAATCCAATGTATTGCAATCAATTTGCCGACATAGAAAAATAACAATCGCAGAAGGGTTCTCATTTTATGGTCCATAAGCTCAACCTCAAACATTCCCAAAAGCCCCACCATAGGACTGCATATGTTCGGAAGGTTGTAAGCAGGGGCGGGCGGATAGGGGTCGCAGGAGTCGCCATGGCGGCCGGGCCCCATGCTATGGGCCCCCTGTATGCCTAGATTAGGTGAGGGGATGAGGACTGGAGCGCTCCGTTCCTCAGCCGAACGGCGCTGCAGGGAGCCTCGTCACACTGTGAAAGTGAAAGCAGTGTGTGCTGTGCTCTTTGTCTCCCCCTACAGTGCAGTACTCGGCAGGAAGAGAGAAGGTACTGACCTTTGTTAACTTTCTGCAATTCCACATGTATGTGGGTATATGTGTGGGGGGGTAGTTAGAGGCATAGGTGGGTGTGCTGGGGGGGT
>BLSH010071029.1:137750-148908 GCA_018402905.1 Glandirana rugosa | reverse complement strand
TGACTACCTTCTAGAAACCCTCCTCCATGAATTAAGAATATACTTGTGAATATACTTACAACAGTAAAGTCGATCTCTGTTCTACTAGATCAACTGTATACATGTGATTAGAGGCACAAGTGACTTGCGACCGGGCTCCGAGGAAAGGGCCCTGCCAGGGGGGCCCTTCATGGTTTCTTGCATTGGGGCCCTGAGGGTTCTAGTTACGCCACTGGTTGTAAGTGTCCATAATGAACTGAGTGACCTGGGCCCGAAGGGGGCAAACTCTACTACACTCCCAAACCATATGCAGGAATGAACCCTTATGACAGATATGGGTCTCCCTCCTCCCCATTTTAAACAGGTCTAATAGTACATATGTCAACTAGATCATCTTGTCTCTAGCTGAAATGACAACATTCATATAAGTGTTCATATAAGAATTAAGTACCTCCTCCCAAAGATCTTCCATCAGTTCTGGGACGATAGTGTGCCATCTATCCCTAATACCAGGGCCGGCTCTACCCCTAGGTGGAGTAGGCGGCCGCCTAGGGGCGCCTGGCCGATGTTGATCTGTCACTGGCTGCTCTGCATTGATTCATGTAAAAACTGACCCTGTCTGACTGAGATAATGAGATTGTATTATCACATGCCATTTGCAAATGTATATAGAAATAGTTACTGATCTGCCAAATACCCCCCTCCGCCCCCCCCCCGCCCCCCGTGAGGCTGTATTTGATGGGCACAGGTGAGGCTGTATTGATTGGCGCTGGTGAAGCTTTATTTGATGGGCCCTGGTGAGGCTGCAATTCATTGGCGCTGATCAGGCTGGGAAGGGAAAAGGGGATGGGGTCAGGGGTGTAGCCAAGGGGGGGGGCGGCAAAATGAGGTTTCGCCTAGGGTGTCAAAAATCCTTGCACCAGCCCTGCCTAATACTCCTGGTTTCTTTCTTTACATTCAACCCCTATTAAAGTAGAATACTAACTGGATACCAATTTGGAATGTTCGGGTCCAAGCTCATATTAGCAAGCGTAATTGGTTCAGTCCCAAACTGATGCCATGCTGCATGTTGCAATCTTGTATATTGAAAACGCCAAGTAATAGGTACCAGTGGCGGCATTTTTTTGCAGGGAACGTGGCACCCCCCCCCCCGCGCTGTCTGCCGTATGGTCCGGCACTTACCCCATCTAGGTGGCAGCAGCTCCGGTGTCCTCCAGCGTGGCAGGTGGCGGACAGCAGCTCCGGTGTCCTCTCCTCCAGTGGCTTCCTCCATGGCTTCCAGCATGCCTCTCCTTTCTCCTCCTCCTAAGCGCCAGGCGTCCAATAGGATCGCCTGTCATTCTGGCCAATTGGGAAACGGGTCTCAGGAGCAGGGGAGATTTAGTGTGAAAATAAGGAATATTCATTCGCTACTGTCACACAACTGGGTGGAATAGGGCGCGATGCTCTGCACCCCGAGCCCACCCTTTTTTGAAACCTATTATTAAAAAACACTCCCCCCATTGGAATCCATAGTATATAGATCAGGGGGCCAGACGCATGGATGGGGGAGCGGCGCCCATGCGCCCCTAATGGACAGGTCTGTTTGCAGTTGTGAAAAAGATTTGAGTCTACCCATGCCTTTGGAAAGTTTAATTCAAGGGATATAAAATAAGAAAGAACCCATTTAAAAGAAGTGGCAAACAATTTACTAGGTGAGAGGTAACATAATGTACTACCGCGACCCAGAATTGTCTGATCTTAGGGCAGGTCCAACATGCATGGTATAGATCGGCGCCAGGATGTCCATGTTTGAGGCAACAAGAGGAAGCCCATGAGGTTTAGACAATTTGGTGATATGCTAAATCAAAAGAAAAAAATGAAGTGGCATTTCCAGACTCATTGTATCTCTGATTGTTCTCCAAGAGTTTTTAAGGGGTCTATTTATAAAAAGTGCACGGTGTGAATGTCTCCAGGATTCGCACAGCCGTCATTAACAATCATGATAATTTGCACTATATGTCTATTCCCTATGCTCTTCAGTTTCATCTCGTGGCCATGATGTGGTATTTTCCTGAAATACCTCATTCAGGAAAATACCACAATATGGCCACTTGATGGAGCTGATTATAGGAAATAAACATACACTATATTGCCAAAAAGTATTGGGACACCTGCCTTTACACGCACATGAACTTTAGTGGCATCCCAGTCTTGGTCCGTAGGGTTCAATACTGAGTTGGCCCACCCTTTGCAGCTATAACAGCTTCAACTCTTCTGGGAAGGCCGTCTCGCTCATCCATGTCTTTATGGACCTTGCTTTGTGCAGTGGTGTGCAGTCATGTTGGAACAAGGAGGGGCCATTCCCAAACTGTTCCCACAAAGTTGGGGGGAAGAAATTGTCCAAAATGTCTTGGTTTGCTGACGCCATAAGAGTTGCCTTCACTGGAACTAAGGGGCCAAGCCCAACCCCTGAAAAACAACCCCCACACCATAATCCCCCCTCCACCCAATGATTTGGACCAGTGCACAAAGCAAGGTCCATAAAGACAAGTAGGGTTCAATATTGAGTTGGCCCACCCTTTGCAGCTATAACAGCTTCACCTCTTCTGGGAAGGCCGTCCACAAGGTTTAGGAGTGTCTATGGGAATGTTTGACCATTCTTCCAGAAGAGCATTTGTGAAGTCAGGCACTGATGTTGGATGAGAAGGCCTGGCTCGTAGTCTCCACTCTAATTCATCCCAAAGGTGTTCTTTCGGGTTGAGGTCAGGACTCAGGCCAGTCAAGTTCCTCCACCCCAAACTCACTCATCCATGTCTTTATGGACCTTGCTTTGTGCAGTGGTGCGCAGTCATGTTGGAACAGGAAGGGGCCATCCCCAAACTCTTCCCACAAAGTTGGGAGCATGAAATTGTCCAAAATGTCTTGGTGTGCTGACGCCTTAAGAGTTCCCTTCACTGGAGCTAAGGGGCCAAGCCCAACCCCTGAAAAACAGCCCCACACCATAATCCCCCCCTCAACCAAATGATTTTGGGGTGTGGCCCAATACTTTTGGCAATATAGTAGGGATGAGCGAGTTTGGGGTGGAGGAACTTGACTGGCCTGCACAGAGTCCTGACCTCAACCCAATAGAACATCTTTGGGATGAATCAGAGTGGAGACTGTGAGCCAGGCCTTCTCATCCAACATCAGTGCCTGACCTCACAAATGCTCTTCTGGAAGAATGGTCATACATTCCCATAGACACTCCTAAACCTTGTGGACGTCCTTCCCAGAAGAGGTGAAGCTGTTAGAGCTGCAAAGGGTGGGCCAACTCAATATTGAACCCTACAGACTAAGGCTCCATTCACACTGAGTGCGTTTTTTGATGCATTTTGCAGAAATGCAGGGAATTTTTTTAACATGGGTTCCTATGGAAGACGTTCACATCAATGCTTTTTTGTGCCTCTGTGTTTTTGGAAAGGGTCGGGGACTTTTTTTCATGCAAAAAGCAGCGTTTTTGTGAAAAACACAAGTGCTGCTTTTTTACCGCGATTTTGCCGCGGTTTGCATCTGCCTAGCAACAACATTTCCCCTCCAAAAAAAAAAAAATTTTATAAAAAAAAATTAAATATAAAAAAACGCAAACCGCGGCAAAATTGCGGTAAAAAAATGCAGAAAGCACAGCAAAAACAGTGAAAAAATGCTGCAAAGCAAAATGCATTGATGTGAATCGAGCCTAAGACTGGGATGCCATTAAAGTTCATGTACGTGTAAAGGCAGGTGTCCCAATACTTTTGGCAATATAGTGTATTAGGCAAATTATGATGATTTTTCATGCTGGCTGCGCAAATCCTTGAGACATTCGCACAGCAAATTATTTTATAAATAGACCCCTAAATCAACCGACTCAAATCTTTTCTTGCCTTGCATATATTTATTTTGATCTGACCACAGCACTTTCTCTCAATCCTTCTCTGAATTATTCAGATGTTCGTTGGCAAGCTTCAGACGGGCGGTACATTTGCCTTCTTGAGGAGGGGGACCTTGCGGGCGCTGCAGGACTTCAATCCATGGAGGGGTATTGTGCTGCCAATGATTTCTTTGGTGAGTGGTAACTGTGGTCCCAACAAGACAATTAGTTTAGTTTCGATTTGTTATTTAGTCATTTAGTTAAATTCATTTAATTTGTTTTCGGAATTTGCTTTGTTTTATTTGTATTCAAATCACTTTAAATTTTTGGAAATTAAAACTTGAATCGGTTTGAATCATTTTCAAACTCAAATTCAAACGCAAATTCGAAAAGCTCTCAAATTCAAATTCTAATAGTTTTCAAATTTGAACAGTTTTCGAATTGGAATAGTTAGAAAATAAAATAGAATAGAAAATAAAGGAAAAGGATAGAAAAAATATAACACAATAGAAAAGAATATAACAGAAAATAAAAGAATATAATGTAATAGAGTAAACCAGAACAAAATAGAATAGAAAATAAAAGAACAGTATAGAATAGAATAGAATAGAATAGAAATACATAGAATAGAATAAAAAAATAGAATAAAACAGAATATAACAATCTTCTGAAATTTGAATAGAAAAGATTATAATTAAAAAACCATAGAATAGAATAAAAATAATGCAACCATTTCCCAAAAATCAAATAGAATCAATTCAAATTTGAACAGAATAGAAAATAACAGAATAGTATAGAAAAAAACAACATAATAGAATAGAATAGAAAAAATATATCCATCTTCCTATTCTAATCTATTCTTTTCTATTCTATTCAAATTCGAATTGATTCTATTAGAATTTTGGGAAATGGTTACTTTCTTTCTATTCTATTCTATTCTATTTTTTTTTACTTTGAGTCTTTTTCTATTTGTTTATTCTATTCTATTCTTTTATAGTCTATTATTTTATTCTCTATTCTTTTCTTATGTATTCGAGTTTATTCTATTAAAAATATGAATTTCAGAAGATGATTATATTCTTTATATTTTATTCTCTTCTTTTTTTGTTCTATTCTATTTGTTTCTATTCTATTCTACTCTGTTCTTTTATTTTCTATTTTGTTCTGCTTTACTCTATTATATTCTATTATTTTATTTTCTGTTATATTCTTTTCTATTCTAGTATTTTTTTTTCTACTCTATTCCTTTATTTTCTATTCTATTTTATTCTCTTTGGAAATTCAAATACTATTTGAAATTGATTCAAAACTATTCGAATCAATTTAAATTCTAATTTCATCCGATTTTTTTTTTTTTTCGTTATTTTTGATTTGTTTCAATTTGGTACTATTGTAATTTGAATATATCGGAATCCGAATTTCAATTTGGAACAAAACGAACTGCACATGTCTGGTCCCGACTGCCTTGAGGTCATTCACAAGCTCCTCCCGTGTAGTTCTGGGCTGATCCCTCACTTTTCTTCCTTACCCCATGAGGTGAAATCTTGCATGGAGCTCTCCCATCCTCTGGAACTCTCTACCTCAACCTGTCCGCTTATCTCCTTCTCTTGCTACCTTCAGGCAATCCCTGAAAACTCATCTCTTCAGGGAAGCCAATCACACCTCCAACTAATCCTTTATCTCTTCCATCAACTAATCTCCCACAGTTAGAACCTTTTGTACCACCTGCCCCACCCTATTAGATTGTAAGCTCTTCTGAGCAGGGCCGTCTTGATCCTCTTGTATTTTATTGTATTGTAACTGTATTGTCTCTGTTTTATATTGTAAAGCGCTGCGTAAACTGTTGGCGCTATATAAATCCGGTATAATAATAATAATGATAATAATGAAGCTTTCTTGAATTGAACCAAAGGGACATCCATTTTTATTGATGTGTTCTCCACCCCAGGGGACAAAGCTCATGGCTTTCCAACAACGCAGCCGGCCAGTCTTCTTTCCTCTGAGGGGCAGAACTCCTTGCCAGTTGGGTTGCCATGCAGGGAGGATAGGTGTCCTTGTCTGACCTCGCAGCTAGGCTTAGGCAGCACCTATCAAGATGGAAAAAAGTACTACGTGCACTCCTTCCCCTGAGGGGCAGAACTCCTTGCCAGTTGGGTTGTCAGAATGTCATGGCGGGAGGAGCAGTGCCCTTGCTTGACCTCATAGCTAGGCTTTTAAGTGGTACGACTTCTTTAATAATGGCATTGAAATGTTGATCCCATTTAGTTAATAGATATGCAATGGATATTTCTATGCATACTTATTATTTAGTTTTTTTTTTTCATTATCAATAAAAAATGTTGGACTTTAAACTGCACACAGCTCCAATGTAACCATCTGTTAATTTGGTGGCATTATTCTAGTCAACAGATTAATTCATTACAAAGATTTTGGCAGGATGAGATGATAAAGAGCTGCTTTCTTCAGGAGCCGAGGTAAGCTGCTTTCTTCAGGAGCCGAGGTAAGCTGCTTTCTTCAGGAGCCGAGGTAAGCTGCTTTCTTCAGGAGCCGAGGTAAGCTGCTTTCTTCAGGAGCTGAGCTAAGCTGCCTTCTTTAGGAACTAAGCTATGCTGCCTTCTTAGGGCACTGAGCTGAGCAACCTTCTTCGGGTGCTGAGCAACCTTCTTCGGGCGCTGAGCTGAGCAACTACCTTCGGGCGCTGAGCTGAGCAAGCTTCTTCAGGCGCTGAGCTGAGCAACCTTCTTTAGGCGCTGAGCAACCTTTTTTAGGCACTGAGCAGTCTTCTTTAGGCGCTAAGCTGAGCAACCTTCTTTAGGCGCTGAGCTGAGCAACCTTCTTTAGGCGCTGAGCAACCTTCTTTAGGCGCTGAGCAACCTTCTTTAGGCGATGAGCTGAGCAACCTTCTTTAGGCGCTGAGCAACCTTCTTTAGGCGCTGAGCAACCTTTTTTAGGCACTGAGCAGCCTTCTTTAGGCGCTAAGCTGAGCAACCTTCTTTAGGCGCTGAGCTGAGCAACCTTCTTTAGGCGCTGAGAAACCTTCTTTAAGCGCTGAGCTGAGCAACCTTCTTTAAGCGCTGAGCTGAGCAACCTTCTTTACGCGATGAGCTGAGCAACCTTCTTTAGGTGATGAGCTGAGCAACGTTCTTTAGGCACTGAGCAACCTTCTTTAGGCGCTGAGCTGAGCAACCTTCTTTAGGCTCTGAGCAACCTTCTTTAAGCGATGAGCTGAGCAACCTTCTTTAGGCGATGAGCTGAGCAACCTTCTTTAGGCGATGAGCTGAGCAGCCTTCTTTCGGCGCTGAGCTGAGCAACCTTCTTTAGGCGATGAGCTGAGCAACCTTCTTTAGGCGATGAGCTGAGCAACCTTCTTTGGGCGCTGAGCTGAGCAACCTTCTTTGGGCGCTGAGCTGAGCAACCTTCTTTAGGCGCTGAGCTGAGCAACCTTCTTTAGGTGATGAGCTGAACAACCTTCTTTAGGCGCTGAGCTGAGCAACGTTCTTTAGGCGCTGAGCAACCTTCTTTAGGCGCTGAGCAACCTTCTTTAGGTGCTGAGCTGAGCAACCTTCTTTAGGTGATGAGCTGAACAACTGTCACGTACCTGACGGTGGAGTCTGTCTTGTGCATGGAACAACCGCTCTTGCGCACCCGATTCAAGGGCCCCTGGTAGTGGGGACAGAGGCCCAGGAGTGCGGGATGGCACGAGGGCTGGAGGGTCACCGATGATGTAGCGATGCTCCAGGAGGCGTGCAGGTAGAAGGATGATCGTTCAGGCTGGGTCGGCAACTGGCAGGCAGGAAGGTACAAAGGAGCAGGCAAAAGAGTAGTCAGAGTCCAAGCAAGGTTCGTTTAACGGGCAGGCAGCAGAGGTACAAGGGATCAGACAATCGGATGGTCGTGGATAACCGGGGTCGGTGCAGGTAGCAGAACAGCAGGTCAGGACAAGCCGGGTCAACAGGAGGCAGAGGCAACACAGGAACAGGTATCAGAGGCTGAGGCTTATAGGTCGGGAATGCTGTAGAACGAGCAGCACTTGTCTCCAGAGTCTCCAGGTTTAAATAGGTCTGGTCTGCTGATCTGATGGCTTCAATACTTGTATGGCCTTTTTTTCTTCAATGGTTTTGGTGGTGGTCCAAACACATCCATAATTATGCTAAAAGGAACTCTGGCATTCCTGATTTTTGCTTCTTGAAGGTCTCCTTTAAAAAAATAAAACAGTTTTGAATGCATTTTAGTTGTTTTTTTTTTTTTTCTGTATTTTATTTCAAATTGAGGATGTTGATGTATACCTTTGTTAACCACTTCAGCCCCGGAAGGATTTCCCACTTTAGGACCAGAGCACTTTTTGCGTTTCGGCACTGCGTCACTTTAACTGACAATTGCGCGGTCATGCGACGTTGTACCCAAACGAAATGTGCGTCCTTTTTTTCTCACAAATAGAGCTTTCTTTTGGTGGTATTTGATCACCGCTGCGTCATTTCTGATTGCCGCTATAAACAAAAGAAGAGCGACAATTTTGCAAAAAAAAACTGTGTTTATGGACGGTGAGAATTCATTTCTGGGGTTTTTATTTATTTTTTTATTTTTTACTAGTAATGACGGCAATCTGCGATTTTTAGTGGTACTGCAATATTGCAGCGGACATGTCGGACCATTTTGACACTTTTTTGGGACCATTGGCATTTATACAGCGATCAGTGCTATAAAAATGCACTGATTATTGTGTAAATGCCATTGGCAGTGAAGGGGTTAACCTGCAGGGGGCGCTCTAAGGGTTAACTGTGTTCCCTGGGCGTGTTCTAACTGTGTGTGGGCTGCCCTGGCTGGGGAAAGGGGATGATCACGGCTTCCATATAGAGGAAGCCTGTGATCACCGCCCTTCGCCCTCTATGAGAACGGAGATCCTTGTTTACTTACACGGACCTCCGTTCTCTTACTGCGGGGGAGGGCATCGCGGGTAGCCGGCGGCGATCAAGTCCGCTCTACCCGCTCCCTGTCCCCCCCCAAACACAGTGAGCGTGCGAGCGCGCCTCCGGCGGCGCACGCTCACAGCACTAGTTATCGCAGCCACCGTCATATGACGAGCCACTATGTCACCGTCAGACTGCGGTCAGCAGTCGGCAAGTGGTTAAAGCAGTATGGTTGTAAACCTCAGTCATGAAATATGAGCAAAACACATATATCTGTAGTGTTTACTTATCTCTCTCCAAAGTGTTGATTCTCTCTGGTGCTTCATTCCCCTGTTATCAGCATGAGTCACTTCTGGAAAGTTTTCCCGACACATGAGATACAATTTGTGTTGGGAGGGAGAGGGAGGGAGAGCTCAGAATGGAGTTTGTCTATTCAGAACACAGTTCTTCTGCTGTGTGGAGGGAGTGTGTGCCTTTCCTCCAATCAGCTCTCACGCATCCAAATCCAAATCCAAAGGCTGTCAAGGCTGCTTGCATAAATCCCCATGTCACCATATCAAATGTTTTTTTCCATACTAAAAGCAACTAAGACACAAGATTGGGAGGAGGAGGAATGAAGTTGCAGGTGGGTGAAGACACGTCTTAGATTAATATCAATAGATTTACCTGGCATAAAGCCCATTTTGTCTATATCTATCAGGCCAGGCAGCACATCCACTAGGTCAAAGCTAAGCAGAGAGATGGGGCGATATGTGGTGCAACCCTTCGGATCCTTGCCAGGCTTAGGAAGAAGAACAATATGGGCATTATACACCGAAGGTGGCAAAGATCCCAAGTCGAAGCAATGAGAATACAACTTTTGTAAGCTAGGGGCCAATCTGCCGCATACTGCCTATACCGGTCTCCAGGGAGTCCATCCAGACCAGGAGTCTTTGAGGGAGGGAGGGAGGCAATGGCACACTCCACCTCATGAATGGAGATTGGTGCATCCAGCATCCCCGCCTCCTCTTCCGACAAGATCGGCAAAGACAACTTCTGCAGGTTGGTTAAGATATTATCCGAAGTAGGACATTGTGGCTGCCGGTAGAGCTCCCGAAGAAGGTATAAAACTCCTGCAAAATGCCCATGGGGATATCTATACATTCACCACTATCCGAAAGCAATTCAGGGATTACCATCTGATACTGGACTTCCGCCATTAAATTGGCCAGTAGACGGCCGTAATTATCCCCGGATTCAAACCGCCTCCCCGCCAAAACATTAGCCTCAGAATGAGTAAGGGAGGTAAAATGCAAGGTCAACTCTCTTCCAGCCTGAGCTCAGCAAAGGTCGCGGCAGCTTCAGCCTCCTGGGACTCAAGCTGTACTGTGGTGGCTTTATGGTCTGGTCGGACCGCGCAGCTTTAATAGTTGCAATGTAGCTCCCTCTAATCGTGGCCTTAAAGGCATCCCAGACCAATTCTAGTGAAGAGGTATCCTCATTACCAGACCAATAAAACTCTAATTGTGGAGTAACTATATCAGACACACCCTGAATCCATCTCGGAGCCAGTCTCCAAATTCTGGAGTCTCTCTGGTCTCCCACCTGAAGACATAATTCCAGTGTTACATGGTCCGAGAGTACCACTGGAAGGTACGAGGCTCCAGAGAGTCTGGTCAAAACCTGTGTGTTGCCAAAGGCAAGATCTATTCTGGAACCTGATTTATGAGTGCGCGATACACAGGAGAACGCCTTAGTGTCAGCATGTTTCCATCATCACAGCTCCCTTAAACCAAAGGTGCCAGCCCAACCCTTTAGCTCCGCAGACGCCGTACGGTTTGGTTAGAGGAGTCCAGGGCTGTGTCTAGGACTGCATTAACCACTTCCTTACTGGGCACTTAAACCCCCCTCCTGCCCGGACCAATTTTCAGTTTTCAGCGCTGTCGCTCTTTGAATGACAATTGCGTGGTCGTGCGACGTTGTTCCTCAAACAAAATTGGCGTCCTTTTTTTCCCACAAATAGAGCTTTCTTTTGGTGGTATTTGATCGCCTCTGCGTCATTTCTGATCGCCGCTATAAACAAAAAAAGAGCAACAATTTTGAAAAAAAACAATATTTTTTTACTTTTTGCTATAATAAATATCCAAAAATAAAAAATAAAAAACAAATTTATTCATCAGTTTTGGCCGACATATATTCTTCTACATATTTTTGGTTAAAAAAATCGCAATCGGCGTTTATTGATTGGGTTGCGCAAAAGTTATAGCGTCTACAAACTATGGACATTGATTTATGGCGTTTTTATTATTTTTTTTTTTTTTTACTGGTAATGACGGCGATCTGCGATTTTTATCGGTACTGCGATATCGGGGCGGACATGTCGGAGGTTTTTGACACTTTTTTGGGACCAATGACATTTATT
>BLSH010071029.1:108827-135951 GCA_018402905.1 Glandirana rugosa | reverse complement strand
CAAAAGAAGAGCGACCATTTTGCAAAAAAACCCAAAATTCTTACTTTTTGCTAAAATTCAAATCCAAAAAAAAAATATAAAAAAACATTTTTTTTCACCGTTTTTGGCCGAATTATATAATTCCTCATATTTGCGATAAAAAAAATTGTAATCGCCGTTTATTGATTGGTTTGCGCAAAAGTGGCCGCGTTTACGGATGGTGAGAATTCATTTCTGGGGTTTTTTTTTTTAATTTTTTTTTTACTAGTAATGGCGGCGATCTGCGATTTTTAGCGGTAATGCGATATTGGGGGGGACATGTCGGACCATTTTGACACTTGTTTGGGACCAATGGCATTTATTCAGCGATCAGAAATTTAAATGTCCACTGATTACTGTATAAATGTCATTGGCAGTGAAGGGGTTATCCTGCAGGGGGAGAGCTAGGGGTTAATAGTGTTCCCTGGGTGTGTTCTTACTGTGGGGGGGTTGGGCTAACATGGGCATGAGAGATCTAACTGATCCCAGTGACAGGGATCAGTAGATCTCTCATGCCCCACTGACAGGGCGGGGAACCGCCTTGTTTACATCGGCGGTTCCCCGTTCTTTTCCCTGTAGCCGCTCATCGCGGCTCGCCGGCGGACATCGGGTCCGCCCGAGCCGCGGGCACACTCCCCAGGAGTGCGCGCGCCCCCTGGTGGCCAAATGCGAATCGCCGCTTATTTACGGCGATTCGCGCAGGGCTCCCCGACTGCCGCCGTGAAAAGACGGCGCGCGGTCGGGAAGCAGTTAATGAGAATCGAGACCCCTTTAGAGTAAGAGGAATATGTGGCATGGAAGGCCTGCTGCACCCAGGACCTGCGCAGGGCCAGGACTCGGGATTCCATGAGGTGTGTCTCCTGTAGAAAAAGTATGTGAGGTTCGGAAAAAAGTCCGGGTTCGGTACCGAACTTGACCCGAACTTTACCCCGAACCCCATTGAATTCAATGGGGACCCAAACTTTTCGGGACAAAAATGACTGTAAAAGAGTCCTGCAAAATGATTTTAGAACAATAATCTGTCCCTTACAGCAACAGCAGGAACCTGACCCTATAGAACTAGGAGATGATTTTAGAACAATAATCTGTCCCTTATAGCAACAGCAGGAACCTGACCCTATAGAACTAGAAGATGATTTTAGAGCAATAATCTGTCCCTCTAAGCAGGTGACTCTACCTAATCCAGTCAGATCTTTCTGTAATGCAGGATGAGATCTGCAATCTGTCCCTAAAAGCAGTAGTAGTAGTAATCTCTACCTATCTATCTATCTGCAATCTGTCCCTCACAGCACCGGCAGCATCCTCTCCCTACACTACCCAGAGAGCATGTGACATGCAGCACTACGTGACTCCAGCTTATAAAGAGGCTGGGTCACATGATGCACTGGCCAATCACAGCCATGCCATTAGTAGGCATGACTGTGATGGCTTTCTAAGAGCAAACCAGTGAAACGCTTGTTGATTGGCTGCCCTGCAGCTATTCAACATGCGTGATCAAATACCCGAACCCAGAACTCGAACCCAAACTTTTTTTCAAATGTCCGGGTTCGGGTCTGGGTCACGGACACCACCAAAGTTCGGTACGAACCCGAACTTTACAGTTCGGGTTCGCTCAACTCTAGTAGCGTACTATCTAGCCAAAACCCCAACATACAGAGGCTAGTAGTATTAGTCCCACAAAACCTGAAACAGAAAGAAAGAAAAAAACGTTCCTCAGACTTCAAAGAAGAGCTCCAGAATGTAGATTCTCTGGCGTTGGATTCTTCAAGAAGACAGATTGGGAACTATTTGCTTGTGGGGGGGGGGGACGGGGGGAGGTTTGGGAACAACTCGTTTATCAAACTGGTCAATCAGCTCTGGTTGTCAAGGAGGCAAACAGGAAAATAGGGGAATGAACAGGACCCTGTGTGAGCCCATATAACAAATCAGTGGTGCCATCAGCCTGCCTGGAGTTGAGGTAAGTGGGTAGGCCCAACTTAATTTCCCATCGGGCTGTGCTGGGCTGGAGACTTCTGGGAGGTGCAATGCATTGTGGGAGAAACATATTTAAGTAGGAGGAGGAGCTGATAGCAGCCTCTTTGGGATGGCGTGATCGATCAGGAAAGAACTCTGTGTGCCTCTGTAACTGGAGTTAGGCCTGCGGCCTACTTACAGCGTTCCAGCCGACTGAATTCCTTGCAGGTGACCCAGCTAGCTGCCGCTCTCCAGCAACACGGTGAGTGACCAGCGGAGCCATCCCATCCTCATCTGAGTCCGGATTGAAGCCGCAGCCGTCACAGCAGCAGTCGCATCTGTTGATCCAGGAGAACTGCAAGGAGTGCAATGGATGCTATCTACCTCCCAGGAGAAAGCCATCTGTGTGGACTAACAGTCCCAGCATTACCACCATCTTCACCTGAGTGCCGGATTGTTTGACTACAGTCAGTCCTTTGGTATTGGTGAGCGGGCTCAAGCCCACATATAAGAGTATTTATACTGTCTACTCAGCATCCTATTATTACATCTTGGAATACAGTTTTCACACACTGGATTGCCGTTTGTAACCAGTTTATTCAAGAAGTCAGTGATCACTGAAGGGCTATTTAATGTAGTGGAATTTAACCTCTTCTGTGTCTCATCTCAATGATTAGAAGGACACAGTGTTTTCAGGTACCTAACTCTTATAGCCGGCAGAAGATTGCTTGAACTTCACAAGACAGGATTGCTGCGAATGCTTCTACTCCCCAGTCATATACTCAGTGCTATTTACTTGGTACTTCTTTATCTCCTAAGAACTCTCTAAGCTGGAACAGGAGAATTCAAATAGAAATTCATAGTTATCTGGTGTATTCATACAACACTAATTTAAAGTGGTTGTCAACTCATGACAACCACTTTCACCTACAGGTAAGCCCATAATAAGGCTTACCAGTAGGTGCCCTGCATATCTCCCAAACCTGCACGGTTCAGGAGATATGCAGTGTACTAGATGTGCCAATGTCATTTCGGCACATGAGCAGTGAAGAAACGGCCTCCGTGCTGTTTCTTCACTGTGGTCGTGCCATGACTGGCGGCTCCGGCCAGTCACAGAGACAGAGTCGCGGACCCGGAAAGAAGAGGGGCAGAAGATGGACGCGGCCAGCAGCACAGGGTACATCGCTGGACGTCGCAGGCTTCGTTTGCAGGTAAGTGGCACATAATGGGCTACTGTGCGATACATAGTAGCCCATTATGCATCTACTTTACAGGGGAATACAGAGGAAGTAAACCCAATCTGGGTTTACTTCCTCTCTAACTGCTAAGTGAATATATTCGTGCCTTATAGAACATTGTTATCTGAATTATAATCCATTGAGTGGTACCAATTTATCCTTTGGGTCATCTATTTGGTATAGGGTGTTACTGTATTATTTCCCTTTTCAGTTTCAGTAGATATTACCAAATCACCTCTTTTCCTAGTGAACCCTTGGGTATTCTTTAAACTCAATTGGAGTAATTGTATTCTTGTCAACTGATGTTGTTGTTGTACAGGGAGTGGCGGAAGTTAACAAATTATCTACTCCCTTTGTTCACCAGAAGTATAAGTCTTGTGAATGTGAAAGATTGTAATATTTCTGTTGCTTCAAGGTTGTTAAGTAAACAATTCTAACTCTATCTGTGTTGTGGTCGCCATTACTGAAACAGAGTAATTGTTAATGGAACCTTGCAATATGAGTGAACCCACAGGTGGTGGAGGACTCTCAGAATAGGGAGACCCAAGGGGAAATTGATTCTTTAACCACTTCCCGACCGCCGTATGCAAAATGACGGCCGGGAAGTGGCTCAGTTATCCTGACTGGACGTCATATGACGTCCTCAGGATAACAAGCCGCCGCGCGCCCGGGGGGGGCGCGCATCGCGGCGATCGGTGGTGTGGGAGGTCAGTCTGACCCCCCGCAATGCCGATCTCGGTCTTTACCATGTGACCAGCCGTGACCAATCACGGCTGGTCACAGTGTAATACAGGAAAGCCGTTTATCGGCTTTCCTGTACTCAGGTCTGCAGAGCTGATGAGGGGAGAGCCGATCGGCTGCATCCCTGACAGGGAGGGTTTGTGCTGATGATTTATCAGCACAGACCTCCCTCGGATCGCCACCCTAGACCACCAGGGAGCCTGCCCAGGGACCACCAGGGATGTGCCCACCCAGAACCACCAGGGAGCCGATCTGGACCACCAGGGAGCCGACCAGGGACCACCAGGGAGACCCCCCTAGACCACCAGGTAAGTGACATACTGCTCAGTGCCACCTTCACTCAGTGCCACCTTCACATGCCACCCTAGACCACCAGGGAATGAGCCCCTATCAATGTATATGCCCACCAGTGCCCCTATCAGTGCCCACCAATGCCCCTATCAATGCATACCAGTGCCACATATCAGTGCCCACCATTGCCACCTACCAGTGCCCACCTATCAGTGCCCATCAGTGCCACCTATCAGTGCCCAGTGCCGCCTATGAGTGCCAATCAGTGCTGTCTATTAGTGCCCATCAGTGCCGCTTAGCAGTGTCCGTCAGTGCTGCATATCAGTGCCCATCAGTGCTGTGTATCAGTGCCACCTCTCAGTACCCGTCAGTGCTGCTTATCAGTGCTGCCTAACAGTGCTCATCATCGCTGCATATAAGTGCCTCATCATCAGTGCCACCTCATCAGTGCCGCCTCATCAGTGCCCATCAGTACTGCCACATCAGTGCCCGTCAGTGTAGCCTCATCAGTGCCCACCAGTGATGGAGAAAATTTACTTATTTACACAGTTTTGTGACAAAAATAGAGATTTTTTTTTTTTTCAAAATTTTCGGTCTTTTTTTATTTGTAGCGCAAAAAATAAAAACCGCAGGGGTGAACAAATACCACCAAAAGAAAGCTCTATTTGTGGGAACAAAATGATAAAAACGTTGTTTGGGTGCAGCGTCGCACGACCGCACAATTGTCATTCAAAGCGCAACAGCGCTGAAAACTGAAAATTGGTCTGGTAGTAAAGTGTTCTAAGTGCATAGTATTGAAGGGGTTAAACAACCCTCAAGGGCGGCACTACATACCTTTTTTGCATGCAGCCTCACAATCTTGAAGACTAGAGAATCTATTAGCATTTCCTCCGCATCCAGTGTAAGCAAATGGTTGGCAAAGATTTGTCTCGATATCATAAGAAAAATATAGCTGTGTTTTATCGCATGGACCCGCATCTGGAGCTATGGAGCAGATATCACCTTAAAAAAATAAAATAAAATAAAATATACACACATATACACAAATATACATACATATACACACATATACATACATATACACACATATACACACATATACACACATATACATACATATACATACATATACACACATATACACACATATACATACATATACACACATATACACACATATACATACATATACACACATATACATATACACACATATACACACATATACATACATATACACACATATACATATACACACATATACACACATATACATACATATACATACATATACACACATATACACACATATACACACATATACATACATATACACACATATACACACATATACACACATATACATACATATACATACATATACATACATATACACACATATACATACATATACACACATATACACACATATACACACATATACATACATATACATACATATACACACATATACATACATATACACACATATACACACATATACACACATATACATACATATACATACATATACATACATATACACACATATACATACATATACACACATATACATACATATACGCACATATACATACATATACACACATATACATACATATACACACATATACATACATATACACACATATACATACATATACACACATATACACACATATACACACATATACATACATATACATACATATACATACATATACACACATATACATACATATACACACATATACATACATATACACACATATACACACATATACACACATATACACACATATACACACATATACATACATATACATACATATACACACATATACATACATATACACACATATACACACATATACACACATATACACACATATACATACATATACACACATATACACACATATACACAAATATACACACATATACACACATATACATACATATACACACATATACACACATATACACACATATACACACATATACATACATATACACACATATACACACATATACACACATATACATACATATACACACATATACACACATATACACACATATACACAAATATACACACATATACACACATATACATACATATACACACATATACACACATATACACACATATACACACATATACATACATATACATACATATACATACATATACACACATATACACACATATACATACATATACACACATATACACACATATACACACATATACATACATATACATACATATACACACATATACACACATATACATACATATACATACATATTTTGTTTTGTTTTCATTCATAAAATACATAATTTAGTTCTGTTATATTCATTATGTTATGTTAATTAGTGTTTGGATAATTCATTGCTTATGTAGAGTATAGCTATTCACTATAACGAATCAATTTGTTTAATTGTTTATTTTTCGGATGATTCGTTATCTATGTATATATATATATTCGTGATAACGATTTGTAGTTCGGAAAGTCGTTAGTTTATTGAATCAATTAACACACGCAATGACAATATCTCCTCTCCTCTGCTCAAATACGATACAACACCCTTCTCACATTCTCAGGAATGCACTTTGCCAGTAGTACAACCTCCAGCACAAAATGAATCAGCTGATTGGACTGTAAGATTTACCTTTTGCTTCATTAGGCCTTTAACAAATTAACAAATCATGCCAAATTTATTTGTTATAATTTCTTTTGTATCAGTTGAAATTCGTTACTTTTTTCTTCAGGCATTTGGATGTAAACGAATGTCCGAAAGATGCACATTTTGGCCAAATTTCGATTCCTTATAAAACAAATTGCACAGGTCTAATATATACATACATACAGTATCTCACAAAAGTAAGTACACCCTCACATTTTTGTAAATATTTTATTCTATCTTTTCATGTGACAACACTGAGGAAATGACACTTTGCTACAATGTAAAGTAGTGAGTGTACAGCTTGTATAACAGTGTAAATTTACTGTCCCCTCAAAATAACTCAACACATAGCCATTAATGTCTAAACCGCTGGCAACAAAAGTGAGTACACCCCTAAGTGAAAATGTCCAAATTGGGCCCAAAGTGTTAATATTTTGTGTGGCCACCATTATTTTCCAGCACTGCCTTAACCCTCTTGGGCATGGCGTTCACCAGAGCTTCACAGGTTGCCACTGGAGTCCTCTTCCCCTCCTCCATGACGACATCACAGAGCTGGTGAACGTTAGAGACCTTGCGCTCCTCCACCTTCCATTTGAGGAGCCCCACAGATGCTCAATAGGGTTTAGGTCTGGAGACATGCTGGGCCAGTCCATCACCTTTACCCTTAGCTTCTTTAGCAAGGCAGTGGTTCTCTTGGAGGTGTGTTTGGGGTCGTTATCATGTTTGAATACTGCCCCATTCGGCCCAGTCTCTGAAGGGAGGGGATCATGCTCTGCTTCAGTATGTCACAGTACATGTTGGCATTCATGGTTCCCTCAATGAACTGTAGCTCCCCAGTGCCAGCAGCACTCATGCAGCCCCAGACCATGACACTCCCACCACCATGCTTGACTGTAGGCAAGACACACTTGTCTTTGTACTCCTCACCTGGTTGCCGCCACACACGCTTAACACCATCTGAACCAAATAAGTTTATCTTGGTCTCATCAGACCACAAGACATGGTTCCAGTAATCCATGTCCTTAGTCTGCTTGTCTTCAGCAAACTGCAGGCTTTCTTGTGCATTATCTTTAGAAGAGGCTTCCTTCTGGGACGACAGCCATGCAGACCAATTTAATGCAGTGTGCGGCGTATGGTCTCCCCATAGAGGAGAGCGGGACTCTGACAGATCCGTCTCTGCACAGTGAGCGGAGATGGACTTGTCATCCACCTGCTCAGTGGAGATCGGCGGATCAATCCCCTGCAGAGCAAAGGGGAGTTGCCAGGCAAACCGCCCGTGTGAAAGGACCCTGAGAGCCGGTTCACATGACAGCGACTTGTGTCGCTCCAAGTCGCCCCAAGTCACTTGCCAAGTGAAATCCCATAGAAGTGAATGTGAGCGGTCTAAATGTACACTACTGAAGTCGCTCCGACTTCAGAAAAGGTTCCTGTACTACTTTGAGGCGACTTCTATCCGACTTGTGCCCATAGAAATCAATGGAAGCCTCCAAGTTGGATCCCCCATCTAAATGGAAGCGACTTTACAGTGAAAAGAATAGAATTTACTTTAGGGCAACCCCCTCCCTCCCTTCTCTGATTGGCCACAGCAAAGTCGCCTGACATGAAGTCGTGTTGTAAGTCGCCTCAAGGCGCGCTATAAGTTGCCCAAAGTCGCACTGAAGTTGCTTTCAAATCGCCCCACAATTCGGATCGCCCCTGTGTGAACCGGCTGTCAAAGTACGTTATGCACTGCACAATATTATGGTGGGAATTGGGCAATAGAAAATAATTGTTTTCTATGTGTCCTTGTGTTGAGCCAGCATTAATCTGTGGAGATAGTGATGAGATATACTTTGCTTAAATAAACATAATGAGCCCATAGGTGAACATTTCCCATGACTCTTATATGCCAGGCAAATGTGCTGTAAAGGCACACTCCTGCACAGTGCCTCAGGACTGCAGAAAGCTATGACATAAAAGGAGGGGATCTGAAACATTTCTAGAGGATCAACTTTTTAGGAGTAAAATACAAACACGAGAGGGCGCCTCCATCTAGGTGTAGCGATTTATTTAAAAGGGCATAAAAAACAATTAAAATGCACTCAAAAAGTAGATCAAGGCTTGTCATAGACCCATATAGATCTCCATAGGATCACCGTGAGGCTGCAGAGCTCAGCAGGCACGTGGCTGGTTGAAGTAGAGTTCTTGAAGGAAGTGCAGCTGTCAGGCTTCAGGTTGGAACAAGGAACTCCTATGGTTTGATAAAGGGGCCCTTCTTTCTGCCGTGAAACATGTAGCCACATCCCCTCCACTTCCCGTCTTCACCCAGCCGAGAGAGGTGCTGTTTTGGAGCCGCAGCCATCTTGCCACTTCTGGAAGTTGCTGATGCCTTTTTCCAATCTGAAGCCTGACAGCTGCACTTCCTTCAAGAACTCTACTTCAACCAGCCCCGTGCCTGCTGAGCTCTGCAGCCTCATGGTGATCCTATGGCGATCTATATGGGTCTATGACAAGCCTTGATCTACTTTTATCTAGTGAGTGCATTTTAATTGTTTTTTATGACTTTTTTAACCACTTCCCGACCAGCGCCGTAAATAGGCGGCGGTCGGGTTTGAGCGGCTCTCCCGGGACACCTGCAGGCTATATCCCGGTATCATTTTGTAGAGCTGGCGGTCGGTTATCCAGGGGTAATGACCGATCCGGCTCGGGAGCCGCTCGGTCGTTACCCCAGGGGGCGGGAGGGGACACCCCGCCGCCTTCCGCCGCTCTTCTCCGGCCTCCCGTCCCACCGGGAGACCGGAGCGACAATCCGGCGCGTCCGCCGGCTGGAAGGAGACCTGACAGAAGCCGGGATCGGCTCCGATTGGGTCTCCTTCTGCAAATTCCGGAAGCGACGTCACAACGTCACTTCCGGTTTACACGGCGGCTAACGGCGCCAATTGTAAAAAAGTGACAGTGTTCAGAATCGCCGTTTTTGGCAATCTGAATACTGTGAAGTGCAAAGGAGGGATGGGGGGTCTTTTAGACCCCCCCGGCCCTCCAAAAAGAGTACCTGTCACCATATATTACTATTACAAGGGATGTTTACATTCCTTGTGATAGCAATAAAAGTGATCAGATTTTTTTTTAAAGGAACAGTGCTAAAAATAAATAAATAAATAAAATTAAAAAAAAAAAAAAGTCGCGCCCACATATGAAAACGGTGTTCAAACCACACATGTGAGGTATCGCCGCGATCGCCAGAGTGTGAGCAATAATTCTAGCAAAAGATCTCCTTTGTAACTCTAATCTGGTAACCACAAAAAAATTTTAAAGCGTCGCCTATGGAACTTTTTAAATACCGGACTTTGTCGCCATTCCGCGAGTGCGCGCAATTTTCAACCGTGTCATGTATGGTATCTATTTACTCGGCGTAACATCCTCTTTCACAATATGCAAAAAAAATTGGGCTAACTTTACTGTTGTCTTATTTTTTAACTCAAAAAAGTAAAATTGTTCCAAAAAAAGTCGCGCTTGAAAGACCGCTGCGCAAATACCGTGTGACAAAAAATATTGCAACGATCCCCATTTTATTCTCTAGGGTGTTTGAAAAAAAAATATATAATGTTTGGGGGTTCAAAGTAATTCTCTAGCAAAAAAAAAAAGTTTTTAGCTTGTGACCACCAAATGTAAAAAAGTGGCCCGGTAGGTAAGTGGTTAAATAAATCGCTACACCTAGATGGGGTCGCCCTCTTGTGTTTGCTTCTTATATGTGCATTAGGATCTCAAGACCTAATATGAGAGGAGCTGCATCTATTTAACCTGGTGTTCCCTACCACTCTCCTGGCCCTTTTATGCGCCCCGTTCAATGACAGTTGGGTTCCAGTCAACGCAATAGCTTATTATTTTTAACAACTTTTGAATTAAAAAATAAGAAAACAATTAAGTTAGCCCAATTGTTTTCTATATTGTGAAAGAAAATGTTATGCTAAGAAAATTGATACCCAATATGTCACGCTTCAAAATTGCGCCTGCTCGTGGAATGGTGACAAACTTTGGTACTTAAAAATCTCATAGGCGACGTTTAAAAATGTATACAGGTTACCAGTTTTAAGTTACAGAGATCTAGTGCTAGAATTATTTTTTTATAATTATACGATCGCTGCGTATGTAACCTGTTTATAATATATAATATAATTAAAAAAATATATATTTTTATATTCTTTTTTTTTTTTAAACCAGCAATGTAGACGCAGCAGGATCCTCTCCCTACACCAGTATGAGATGATTTTATAACGGTAATCTGTCCATCACACCAGCAGCAGGAACCTCTCCCTAAACCAGTATGAGATGATTTTATAACGGTAATCTGTCCCTCACACCAGCAGCAGGAACCTCTCCCTATAGCAGTATGAGATGATTTTATAACGGTAATCTGTCCCTCACAACAGCAGCAGAAACCTCTCCCTATTCCAGTATGAGATGATTTTAGAACACTAATCTGTCCCTCACACCAGCAGCAGGAACCTCTCCCTATACCATTATGAGATGATTTTAGAACACTAATCTGTCCCTCACAACAGCAGCAGAAACCTCTCCCTATAGCAGTATGAGATGATTTTAGAACACTAATCTGTCCCTCACACCAGCAGCAGGAACCTCTCCATATAGCAGTATGAGATGATTTTATAACGGTAATCTGTCCCTCACACCAGCAGCAGGAACCTCTCCTTATACCAGTATGAGATGATTTTATAACGGTAATCTGTCCCTCACACCAGCAGCAGGAACCTCTCCCTATAGCAGTATGAGATGATTTTAGAAAACGAATCTGTCCATCACACCAGCAGCAGGAACCTCTCCCTATACCAGTATGAGATGATTTTAGAACATTAATCTGTCCCTCACACCAGCGGCAGGAACCTCTCCCTATACCAGTATGAGATGATTTTAGAACGCTAATCTTTCCCTCACAGTGGCGGCAGCATCCTCTCCCTACACTAGTCTGAGAGCATGTGACTCCAGCTCATATTGAGGCTGGGTCACATGATGCACTGGCCAATCACAGCCATGCCATTAGTAGGTTCTAAGGGCAAACGAGTGAAACGCTTGTTGATTGGCTGGCCTGCAGCTATTCAACAGGTGCAAAAAAATACCCGAACCCCGAACCCGAACTTATTCAAAAATGTCCGGGTTCGGGACATGGACACCCCAAAGTCCGGTACGCACCCGAACTTTAGGGTTCGCTCAAATCTAGTGGTGATAAAAAAATAAAAAAAAACATTTTGACATAATATATAATAACATAATATAAAGATTGTAACAGCTAAATGCTCATTTTGAAACTTAAAATAACTCATCCGTATTTGTGAACCGTGCCTAATGGCAGTTCTCCAGTAAATCAATAGTCTATTTCAATATTGTAAAATATTCCAGTACCTGGAACATTGAAAAAGACTTACCCGGATCTGCAGAGGAGAACTGGAAGAACAGGACATTGGTGGCAATCAGAGCTAGGTAATAGGTGGCCTTCATGGTGCAGTCTTGTGTCTTGGCTACTCAGCAGATTGAGAGTTGGTGTCGCTTTGTAGGATGTACAGACTCGACTGTCAGGTGAATATACACTGTATATCAGAAAATGGTTGGAAACCACACCCCCTGAAGGCCTGATCCACTTTAATGAGAATTTACAACTCTCTTGCTCTGTGAAATAATTGCATTACTGGTAAAGCCTGTCTTACAGCAGAAAAAAATAATTCCATTCATAACACAATTGTGATTTATTTCATTATGGTGCTGTCATAAAAGGTTTTCGAGATGTGTGAATGTGTGTCCTAAAACCTACACAATAAAAAAATAAAGTATTGTAGGACCTTAACCCACACCCCTTCCCAGACAGCAGGGCCGTAGTTCGTTTTTTGTTCTGGGGAAATGCCAGCAGTAGGTACCAGCTAAAAAAATTTTAAATAAAATAAATTGAACCAAATTCACAAAGACTGGAAAAGGGAAAAATGATTTGTGCTATCCACAGTAATCAATCGAATCTTTAAAGTAGTTCCAAAGCCTAAAAATTATTTTTCTTTTCCAATAATTTTTATTGAAAGTTTACATATCAAATTCCAAAACAAAGGGTTGTTGTTGACTTAGGATAGGTATTTCAGTGTACAAGAAGATACATCCAGATACTAGAAATATGACCATATTGATGTTTAACTTTCTTTTTAATAGACAGAGAGTAACAGATACAAAGGCAAAATACATCAGGATACGCCATCCAAAAAGAGAATAAGGCAGCGTATGTACCATATTAAAAATACAAAGCACCAGGGATGTGCAGTCATGGGAGGCAGGTGAGTCAGAGCCTCACCTGCCAAGAAAAAAGAAAATGATTGAGCTTCGACCCCACATTTGGGAGGTAGGTAGCTGAAGTCCTACCCCACCACTGAGACTCCTGCCACCTATGGTTCCAGAGATACGGGTCTCCTTGCGCCAGGGCTGTCTTAATGCAAGGGCACCCATGGGCACTGCCCAGGGGCCCCAGGTGCATGGGGGCCCCATGATAATCTTACATTACATCATACTTGCCAACTGTGCCGGATCTACTGGGATAGTCACTCTTTTTACTAAGCTATCCCAGGATTGCCAGTGTCCCGGAACCGGTAATTTGCCCTCCAGATCCCAGTATCTTGCCCTCCTGATCCCCCTCCCCCTATACTGTGCCCTTTGTGTTGTTTTAGTCTTTTATTTATGGCATAATTTTTATTGTTTAAAATCGATTTTATTGAAAGTACTAATAAATATATGTTTAATTATATGAACTATTTATACTTTAATTTTTGAGAGTATGTGCATACATTTGGGGCAGCCTGGTAGGTGCCACAGTGCATTACTTTGCCCAGGGGCCCATGATGCTATTAAGACAGCCCTGCCTTGCACAGCCTGTCAGAAGCTACATACAGAGCAGCCAGTTTGAATACAAGCTGGCACACTCTGTTTGCAGCAGACTGAGAGGATGACTTCTTGTCAGAGTCACTGAGCTCAATGGACAGCTTGGAGCCTTGGACCAATGGTAAAGTATCATTGTTGCAAGCTGTCCAATAAAAATGCTGCTGTGGAGGCTCTCCTCTCACTGCAGTTTCATTGAAGGGGGCGTGTGTCTAAAAGACAGCGCAGCCCTCTTAACTACAAGGAAAGAACATAAGTTTATGTGTATGAGATTTATCCATAATCCCATGTTTTTCTCACACAGTTAAGAGGGAGAATCTGCTGCTGCTGAAAAGGTACTTTTTAAATCAAGCTAAATAATATATTATTATTCTATAGGTTATAACATACAATAATTTATTATTTATCTATTTACTGTGAAATTACTGGTTTAAATTTCAAACTTCAGTAATTTGTCCGTTAAGCCACTTGCTTGAGCACAATTTTTAAAAATATAGTAAATTAATTTAACCCCTTCCTTACTGGGCATTTAAACCCCCCTCCTGCCCAGACCAATTTTCGGCTTTCAGCGCTGTCGCATTTTGAATGACAATTGCGCGGTCGTGCGACATTGTACCCAAATAAAATTTGCGTCCTTTTTTTCCCACAAATAGAGCTTTCTATTGGTGGTATTTGATCCCCTCTGCGTCATTTCTGATCACCGCTATAAACAAAAAATGAGCGACAATTTTGCAAAAAAGAACAATATTTTTTACTTTTTGCTAAAGTACAAATCCAAAAAAAAAAATTGTTCATCAGTTTTGGCCGATATATATTCTTCTACATATTTTTGGTAATAAAAAAAATCGCAATCGGTGTATATTGATTGGTTTGCGCAAAAGTTATCGCGTCTACAAACTATGGGAATTGATTTATGCCGTTTTTATTATTATTTTTTTTTTTACTAGTAATGGCGGCGATCTGCGATTTTTATTGGGACTGCGATATTGCAGCAGAAATGTCGGACATTTTTTACACATTTTTGAGACCAATGACATTTATACAGCGATCAGAAATTTAAATATCCACTGATTACTGTATAAATGTCATTGGCAGTGAAGGGGTTAACCTGCAGGGGGCAGTGAAGGGGTTAACAGTGTTCCCTGGGTGTGTTCTAACTGTGGGGGGGGGGGGGGGCTGGCCGGGACATAACAGATCTAACTGATCCCAGTGACAGGGATCAGTAGATCTGTCATGTCCCCTGTCACAGAACGGAGAACCGCCGTGTTTACATCAGCGGTTCCCCGTTCTGCAGCTCTGTCAGGCGGTCGTGGGTCTCGAGCGGACAGGGGGCGCGCCGGGAGCGTGCACAGGGGACGACGTCCATGGACGTCGTCCCGGCATTTCAGATCCGCACTGGAGCCGTACTTCGGCAATAGTGCGGATCTGTAGGGGTTAAAAACAATATATAATAATTATTTGTATATTACTTAATTATGGTAATTAACCACTTGCCACCCAGGCCAATTCTGACGCTTCTTTTTTTTTTTTTTTCCAATAAAGGTTTATTGAAATAATACGAGAAAATACAATCAGTTATGTATCAAATACATGGTGAACATTTAACAGTTGGCTAGTATTGTAACATGGGTATTTATGCAAAGAAAGTAGATGCTAGCTAATACAGAATTGTATCCTGGCTCATCTCGATATACACAGTTATGAAGTCATTTGGTAGTTAACAGTATATACATCTATGTAGGGTAGGTATCAAGGATTGAGTTGGGATTGAGGTTATTTTATTTTGTTTTGTGGTCTCGGAACAATACAGAGGGTGTGGGGGGTAATTGGTCTTATTTTAGGTGCATTAATCTGAAATTTTGAAAAGGTACCACGAGTTCCACAGTTTGTGGAACTGTGATATGTTTTCTTTTTTAATGGCCAATGTTTCTTCCATATCGTAAATCTGGTTAATTTTTAGTATCCATTCCTTGATGGAGGGCATGCAAGGTGATCTCCAATTGAGTGGGATGAGTGTCTTTGCTGCGTTGAGCATATGTCTTATCAGGGATCGTTTATATTTTCTGTAGGATAGGTTACTAACGTGAAGTAGGCAAAGGGCAGCGTCGAGATGGATTTTTGTCTCAGTAATATTTGTTATCCATTTAATGACTTTGTTCCAGAATTTTTGGATTTCACGGCATGACCACCATAAATGAATAAAGGTACCCACCTCCTTGTGGCATTTCCAGCATTTGTCTGATTCTGCAGGTGCCCATCTCTTTATTTTCACAGGTGTTATATACCATTGATTGCGGATTTTAAAGGATGTTTCTTGCATTCGGGTGCTTAATGAGCATTTGTGGATGAAGACACAAGCCTTCTCCCATTGTGAATTTGAGATTTGGATTTTTAGTTCATTTTCCCAAAAAGATTTATATCTATCTGTAAATTCGGAACTAGGCTGTGAGATCCATTTGTATGCTAGTGAGGTGGCTCCTTTTATTTGTTTTTGGTCGTAGCAGATTTTTTCTAGATATGTCAAAGGTCTTGCCATAAGATCTTTATTCTTATTGTTTTGGACGAAGTCATGTATCTGGATATAGGTCCATAAACTCAAAGAGTGCGTGGTGATTTTTTTTTTGAGTTGGTGGTAGGGTAGTATCTTGCCATTTCTTATGCAATCGTGTACCAATAGGGGTGTACCTTTCTCCATTCTGAGAGAGTTTATGTTCTCGGATCCAGGTGGGAATTCGGGGTTGCCAGTAATGGAGGTTAGAGGGCTTATGGAGGAGGAAAGATAGTGGGAATCAGCAATTTTTTGGAAGATTTTTAAGGTGGTATTGATCAGTGGGTGGGATTTTATTTTCTGGGGATAAAATTTCGAGGAGGTCCAAGGTTAGAATCTTGTAAGTATTTTGGGGTCTAGCTCTTTCAGGTTGATCCAGTCCTTGTCGTCGGTATGGCAATGCCAGTCAATCAGTCTGGTAATATGTGTTGCGTAGTAATATTTTTTAAAATCTGGGATACCCAATCCTCCTTTGTCTTTGGCGTAAGTGAGCAATTTTAGCTGTAGTCAAGGCTCTTTGTGTGCCCATATGAAGTTTCTTTTGGCTGTGGTAAGTCTCCTGAAGAAGTCATGGGGAATGTCAATAGGGAGTGTGTGGAACATATCGAGCAGCCTAGGTAGAACGGTCATTTTTAATATGGCGGCTCTACCGAACCATGAAAATTGTTTGGAGTTCCAATTTTTGAGGTCACTTTCTATTTTTGTAAGAAATGGGAGGAAATTGTGTTGGTATAGGTTTTTAAGATTAGGAGTTAGTCTAACCCAGGGGTAGGCAACCTGTAGCCCTCCAGCTGTTGTGGAACTACATTTCCCATGAGGCATTGCAAGGCTGGCAGTTACAATTACTCCCAGAGGCATGATGGGACTTGTAGTTCTGCAACAGCTGGAGGGCCCCAGGTTGTCTACCCCTGGTCTAACCCCTAAATATTTGAGTGAGTTTTTTTCCCATTTGTATGGACAATTGCGTTTAGTGAGTAATTCAATGTTTCTTGTGAGTGATAAATTCATTGCTTCAAATTTGCTGCTGTTTATTTTGAAATTGGAAATGTATTTATAATGTCGGAATATTTCGTTTAGGTTCGGTATGGAAATATGGGGCTGGGTAATAAAGAATAACAGGTCATCAGCGTGGGCTGCGGGTTTAAACTCTCTGTGGTTTATGTTGAATCCATGGATGTTCGTGTTGTTGTTAATGGTTCTAATTAAAGGTTCTAGTGTCAGTATGAACAGTAAGGGGGAGAGAGGGCAACCCTGCCTTGTTCCGTTTTTAATGTGGATGGGACTTGATAAGTGATTATTTATTTTGATTTTTGCCATGGGATTATCATATAGTGATTGTATCCAGAACATCATTTTCTTGCCTAGCCCTACATGCTCGCAAGTGGCGAACATATAGTCCCACGCTACTTCGAATGCCTTCTCTGCATCTGTTGACAGGAGAAGGCCCTAGATATTCTCGTCATGAAGTCTGTGTATTAGGTTCAGGGATTTGATGATGTTGTCTTTTGCTTCGCAGCCTGGCATGAAGCCTACCTGTTCTGGAGTAGGGGTCTCAGTCTGTTGGCTAAGATCTCCGCCAACAGCTTGAGATCTAAATTCAGAAGTGATATTGGTCTGTAATTGGCACATTTTATTGTTGTCTTTATCCGGTTTTGGCATGATAGTTATTTGGGCTGATAGGGAGTCTTGGGGCGGTTTATTTTTTTTATTAAGAGAGTTGACAGCTTCTACTAGTGGGTTGGTAAGAATGGAGTCGAACGTCTTGTAATATTGAGATGTAAGGCCGTCTGGGCCAGGGCTTTTGCCTCTTTTAAGATTTTTGATGACTTCTGTTATTTCTTCTGCTGATATGTCTTTTTCTAGATCCTTAGATTCAGTGTTCGATATTTTGGGTAATTTACTCTGGTGGAGGAAGTCTTTAATTATTGTTGCTCTTGTATCTGTGTTTGTTGTTGTTTTATTCTGGGGGGGATATTATATAACTCTGCGTAGTAGTCTTGAAAGACTTTTGCAATTTTAGTTGTATCGAAGATCTCTTTGCCCTTTGAGTCATGTATGCTGTGTATGGCGTTTGCCATTTTAGCGTCTTTTAATGCTCTGGCTAGGTGTTTGTTGCTTTTGTCTCCGTACTCGTACTAGATCATTTTTTTGAGGAAAAGTGATCTTTTCGTCCGTTTGTCTAGAAAAGTCTGCAGTTCTTTCCTCGTATTGATTAGATCCTGTTCTGTTTCTATAGATTGTGATTGTTTATGTGTTTTTTCTAATTGGCCAAATTTTGTTAGGTGGTTGGTGATGATATGTTTCTCTTTCTCTCTTTTCTTTTTACTTCCCCATTTGATGAATTTCCCCCTTATTGCGCATTTATGTGCTTCCCATATCATTAGGGGTGGAGTGTCTTGACTGTCGTTGGATTGAAAGAAATTGGAAAGTTTTGTTTTGATATGAGTTAAAATCTCAGGGTCTGTTAAGAGTGAAGGATTTAGTCTCCAATTATAGGTTTTCGGTTCATGTTTTTTCGTGGTTAGATGAATTGAAATGGGTGCATGGTCCGATAGTGTAATATTATGATAGTATTAAGGTGGTATTGGCGCTGCTCTCTTTTTTGTTGAATTTGTTTGATAATTCCTGTAGATAAGAAATTTCCAGCGTGCTGGTGGATTTTTTTAAAAGTATAAAAATGTGTAAAAAATCGGAGGAAAATTCTCTCATAAGATTACAATTGAGGTGGATTTGTATAAGCTGGGACCAATGTTACATATAATGTGCAAACAACCTAGGTGTGGAATCAATAGTGTGTGTAGGTGCTATTTTCCAAACTTATATAAACGGATGTCAATAAATAAATAACTTTAGCATACATATACTTCATGTAAAGCATAAAAAATTGTAAAACCAAAGGTGATCTTTAAAAGGTACTTCGTGTTTGGTAATAACAAAAAATACATTCAATAAAACATATGAAAAAAAATATGAAAAAACCAAAGGTCCAATTATTGGTCTGAAATCTTATCCAAAAAATTCAAGTGGATGTAAAACAACAGTGAAATCTTCTATAAAAAGTTCAAGTGGATGTAAAACAACAGTGAAATCTTCTATAAAAAGTTCAAGTGGATGTAAAACAACAGTGACTTTCCAAGTGTGATCTCCAACTAGATCTCATACGGTGCTCATTTAAAGTGGTCTGTGATATATTCTTCTCAGCCGTGCATCAGGTGCTCCCCTCCTGACCCTGGGTGCCTGCTTACCGGAAAAACGTTCCCCACTCAAGGGGTTCACGTTTTGGGAGAATTGCACAGCTCCCTCTGTGTGCTCTAGAAATGGCGTTCCTCCCGGTCCGCGTGCTCCTGGTCTCCGCGCCTCCTTCGCCTCTCTCCGTGTCCCAAGATTTTATACCATAAAAAATAAGAAATCTCGATCTTGTGCAATATTGCTAATTTATTAAGTTTAAAAACTATCAACAAAGTTAAAAAGCGTCTGCGAGTTCCCTAGGAAGAGACGCCGTGTCTCCTGCGTTCTCCTGGAAACTAAAAACCGGAAGTGACGTTTGTGACGACTAAGCCCCGACCTACGCGTTTCGTCATTGGACGTCTACTGGAGCGGTCAATACCACCTTAATACTATCATATTATCCAAACTACGCATTTCTGGGAAGTTCGGTGGAGGCAGCAGCTCTCAGAGTATATTCATATCCGTTTGCGCGGAACATATCATATTTTCTTGATAGTGTAATATTACCTATTTTGGCCTTTTGTAAAATTGGTATATCTCTTTGTGAGATGAAGAGATAATCAATTCTCGTATATCTTCTGTGAGGGTTTGAAAAGAAAGTGAAATCTTTCTCGTTTGTATTCAGTAATCTCCAGGTATCAATCAGAGTTAGTGAGTGTAGAAGAATTTAATTTTTTTTTTAGGATGCGGTATTTTATGCTAGTTTTGCCAGATGATGTATCTTGGAGTGGGTTTAAAGGCACATTGAAATCTCCCCCTAGAATTATTTGCCCGGATGCAAAACATTTTAGTTCGTCGATTACTTTTTGACAGAAGGATATGTGTGCTTTATTCGAGAAGTAAAAGTTTGCCAGTGTTGTTGGGGTACCTGACATTGAGCCTTTTAAAAATAAGAATCTACCCTCTGGGTCAGCAAATGTTTGTTCAGTTTGGAATGTAGAGTCTTTGCTTAGGAGGATCGACACTCCCTTTGTTTTGGCGTGGGGATTAGTGGTGTGATAGGCTTTAGTGAATAGGTTGTTGGTCATTTTTGGTATTGCCATGCCTTTAAAGTGTGTTTCTTGTAGAAAGATTATCTGGGGATGAATCTTTTTGAGTTCTTTTAACATTTTTTGTCTTTTTTCGGTTGCTCTGAGACCATTAACATTATGCGAGATGATCGTGGGGTTTTTCCCCACATTGGAATAAGCCATGTTTAATTCTGATTGTGTAGTTGGGGTGTGATGGATGGGGAGAACAAGGTTAGAGGTGTAAAAGTAGTGGTGGTAGGGGAAGGGATTAGGAGGGTGGGGTTTTCTCTGTAATTCACTATCTCTGATACTGACAGCAGTAGTCAGTAGAGTTGAGCGGGTACCTGGATGTTCGAGTTCGTCGGGTTCGGCAGAACCTCGTGAAACTGTTCGGGTTCGGTACCGAACTCGATCCGAACTTGACCCCGGACACCAAACCCCATTGAAGTCAATGGTGACCCGAACTTTTGGGCACAAAAATGGCTGTAAAAAAGTCATGGAAAGGGCTAGAAGGCTGCAAAAAAAAAGCAAAATGGGGGTAATAGTAGGACAAGTGCCCTGCAAACAAATGTGGATAGGGAAATAAACTAAATGAACTAAAAAAAATAAAAATGGGAGGAGGAGGTGGATGTGGAGTATAAGCCTAGAAGTTGACTAGGCTATGACCGTGGCAGTGTAGGCGGAAGTGGCGGTGGTGGAGGAGGAGGAGGAGGAAGAGGAGGAGGAGGTAGCCAACACTGTTTTTTATTTGTTTGGTATTTTGTTAGAATTGGGGTAGTGCCCAAAATATTGAGACATATTCAAATAAAGAAAAGGATACCAATGGCTGTGTGAGGCCGGTCTAAATTTCTATTCTGCACAAGGTGCAGACAAGTCTTGTGGGATCCATGCCTGGTTCATTTTAATAAATGTTAGCTTGTCCACATTGGCTGTGGACAGGCGGCTGCACTTGTCTGTGATAACGCCCCCTGCCGTGCTAAACACACGTTCAGACAATACACTGGCTGCAGGCAGGCCAGCACCTCCAAGGCATAAAGAGAAAGCTCAGGCCATGTGGCCAATTTGGAGACCCAGAAGTTGAATGGGGCAGACCCATCAGTCAGTACGTGTAGGCGTGTGCACACATACTGTTCCACCATGTTGCTGAAATGCTGCCTCCTGCTAAGATGTTGCCTATCAGCTGGTGGTGCTGTTTGTTGTGGCGGGCTGCTGACAAAGCTTTTCCACATTCAGCCATGCTAACCCTGCCTTCTGAGGTTCTGGCGGTGCCACAGCTGCGTTGGTGACCTCTTCCTCCTCCTCCTCCTCCTCCTCTGCCTTAGCCTTGTGCTTCCACCGAGCCCCCAGTGTCATTTGGGAATGCCCTCAGAAGCGCATCTACCAGAGTGCGCTTGTAGTCGTGCATCTTCCGATCACGCTCCAGTAAGGGTATTAAGGACGGCACGTTGTCCTTGTACCAGGGATCCAGCAGGGTGGCCACCCAGTAATCAGCACAAGTTAAAATGGGGGCAACTCGGCTGTCGTTGAGCAGGCAATGCAGCATGTAGTCACTCATGTGTGCCAGGCTGCCCAGAGGCAAAGACAAGCTGTCCTCTGTGGGAGGTGTATCATCTGTGTATGCCCACGAGCTGCGTTGGGTGCCACCCTGCTGTGAACACGGTTCCTCCTCCTCCTCATCATCATCATCCTCGTCCTCCTCATCCTCCAGAACTGTCCCCTGGCTTGAAATTTTTTGACCTGGCCTATGTTGGTGCAGGAACCCACCCTCCAAGCCACTTGTGATTGACTGGCCTGATAACCGTGTAAATGACCCCTCTTCCTCCTCCTCCTGTGCCACATCCTCTTCCATCATCGCCCGAAGTGTTTTTTCAAGGAGACATAGAAGTGGGATAGTAACGCTGAGAACAGTGTCATCGGCACTGACCAGGTTGGTGGAATACTCGAAACACCGCAATGTGGTACACAGGTCTCGCATGGAGGCCCACTCGTTAGTGGTGAAGTGGTGCTGTTCCGCAGAGTGACTGACCCGTGCGTGCTGCAGCTGAAACTCCACTATTGCCTGCTGCTGCTCGCTCAGTCTCTCCAGCATGTGCAAGGTGCATAGGAGGCGGTGAGCTGGAAGGCCGAAGTTCCGCTGCAGCACAGACAGGCGAGCGGCAGCAGGGTGAGAACGCCGAAAGCGCGCACAGACGGCCCGCACTTTCTGCTGCAGCTCTGACATATCCGAGTAGTTTTTTGGAAATTTCTGCACCACTGAATTCAGCACATGCGCCAAGCAAGGGATGTGCGTTAAACCAGCTAGGCCCAGAGCTACTACGAGATTTTGCCTATTATCGCAAACCACGAGGCCGGGCTTGAGGCTCAGTGGCAACAACCACTCATCGGTCTGTTGTTCAATGCCCATCCACAGCTTCTGCGCAGTGTGGGGTTTATCCCCCAAACATATCAGTTTTAAACAGCTTGCTGTGGTTTCCCCCTGGATGTCCTGAAGTTGGTGGTGAAGGTGTTACGCTGAGCGGATGAGGAGGTGGTAGAGGAGGAGGAGGAAGCGCAGTAGGAGGAGGAGGCAACAGGAGGCAAAGAGAAATGCCCTGCAATCCTGGGTGGCGGAAGGACATGCGCCAAACAGCTAGCCGCCTCTGGCCCACCCGCCACTACATTTGCCCAGTGTGCAGTTAGCGAGATATAGCGTCCCTACCCATGCTTACTGGTCCACGTATCAGTGGTTATGTGGATCTTGCCACAGATGGCGTTGCGCAGTGCACACTTGATCTTGTCCCCAACTTGTTTGTGCAGGGAAGGGATGGCTCGCCTGGAAAAGTAGTGGCGGCTGGGAATCACGTACTGTGGGACAGCCACCGCCATCAGGTTTTTAAAACTGTCCTTGTCCACCATACAGAATGACAGCATTTCAAAGGCCAAGAAATTTGAAATGCTGGCATTCAGGGCCAGGGATCACGGGTGGGTAGGGGGGTACTTCGTCTTTCTCTCCAGTGTTTGGGAGATGGAGAGCTGTAAGCTTCCATGGGACCATGTGGAAATGCTTGGGGACGGTGGCGGATATGGTGGCGTTGCTGTCACATCGTCTGTTAGCTGGGTGGCAGGTGACATTGGCACTGTAGAGGTGGAGGAAGAGGTCGAGGCAGCAGCAGAAGAGGAAGCAGGAGGAGGCTGAGACCTTTCTTGGATTTTGAGGTACTTATTCCACTGCAGCAAGTGCTTTGTATTTAGATGCCTGATCATGCAGGTTGTGCTCAGGTTTAGAACATTTATGCATCGCTTCAGGGTCTCATTGCACAGTGTGCAAACCACTTGTGTCTGGTTGTCAGCACATTGTCTGAAGAACTGCCATGCCGGGGAATGCCTTTGGTGTGATAGGTCCCTGGGTGCGGTGGGTAGTAGCAGGCGTACTGTCTAGGGGACGCTCGCTCCACTTTTGCAACCTGCTTCCTTTTTTGCTGTGCTGGTGCCTCTGTGCGACCACCACCTCTTCCCCCAAACTGCACACATCACTCGCATGACCTTCATTCCATGTGGTCTCTAGGACCTCATCATCCTCCACATCATCTTCCACCCACCCTTCACCACTGCCTACCTTGTCAGTTGGCACACTGTAGAAAGCCGCAGCAGTTGGCACCTGTGTTTCGTCATCATCATCACAGACGTGCTGCCATGGTGTTTCCATGTCCTCATCCTGAACAAGAAGTGGTTGGGCATCAGTACACTCAATGTCTTCCACTTCTGGGGCAGGGCTATGTGGATGGCTCACGGAAAGCACAGCAGCAGAGTCATCAAAAAGCATTAGAGACTGCTGCATGACTTGGGGCTCAGACTGCTTGGCTGATTTACAAGGGGCTGAGGTGAAAGACAGATGGCCATGGGGTTCAGGTGCCAACTCTGAGCTTTCATCAAGGGACCGGGTGGGAGACAATGTGAAGGAACTGGAGGCATTGTCAGCCACCCAATCTACTATCGCCTGTACTTGTTCTTGCCTCACCATTCGTTGAGCGCCATTCGGGCCTACCATATAACGTTGAAAGTTCTGTCGGCTACCTGAGGAAGGTGTTTCACTTGTGCGTGTAGCTGGCACAGATCGACCACATCCTCTCCTTGCAACAGGAGCTTCAGCAACACCACTAACATCATCAGCAGCACCACAACCACCACCACGTCCCTTATTTGACGCTCTCCTCATTCTGGACACAAATGTACTATGTAGCACTATTTATTAATACAAAAAAAAGAATAATAAATTATTATTCTTATTTTTTTTTAAAACAAAATTGTAGATGCAATTTTTTATACTCACACCAGCAGCAGGAACCTCTCCCTACACCAGTATGAGATGATTTTAGAACGATAATCTGTCTTTCACAGCACCGACAGGAACCTGTCCCTACTGTAGTATGAGATGATTTTAGAACAATAATATCCCCCTTACAGCACCAACAGTAACCTCTCCCTAATGCAGTAGGAGATGGCTTTATAACGATAAACTCTCCCTCAGAGCATCAACAGGAACCTTTCCCTAATGCACTAGGAGATTGCTTCATAACGATAAACTCTCCCTCAGAACACCAACAGGAACCTATCCCTAATGCAGTAGTAGATGGTTTTAGAACGATAAACTCTCCCTCAGAGCACCAACAGGAACCTCTCCCTAATGCAGTAGGAGATGGCTTTATAATGATAAACTCTCCCTCAGAGCACCAACAGGAACCTCTCCCTAATGCAGTAATAGATGGTTTTAGAACGATAAACACTCCCTCAGAGCACCAACAGGAACCTCTCCCTAATGCAGTAGTAGTTGGTTTTAGGACGATAAACTCTCCCTCAGAGCACAACAGGAACCTCTCCCGAATGCATTAGTAGATGGTTTTAGAACGATAAACTCTCCCTCAGAACACCAACAGGAACCTCTCCCTAATGCATTAGTAGATAGTTTTAGAACGATAATCTCTCTCTCAAGGCACCAACAGGAACCTGTCCCTAATGCAGTAGTAGTTGGTTTTAAAACGATAAACTCTCCCTCAGAGCACCAGCAGGAACCTCTCCCTAATGCAAAGAGAAAGGTTAAACTCTTGGCATAATTATAATTATATGGAACGATTTTGATAACAGTAATATCTGTTCTAAGTCAACTTAAATTTTTATCCAGACATTCCCATATTGGATGTGCCGGTGTTGTTTGGGTCTCCTGTGCCTGCCCCCCTGATGTATAGCCGAATTCGGGGAACTGTGAACCACAAATAAAGCAGTCATGGTGAATATGGACAATATGTTTGAAATTTAATGAAATGTAAATATGGCTGTATGTAACACAAATTGGTATGTCAATTTTTACATTTGTATAATCCATAGCTCGAAGAGTATTAAGGTCCGAAGAAGCACATTGGTGCGAAACGCGTCGACCTCCTCTTTCATGCTCATCCGTGTTTTCGGGTTTGGTAGTGGTATCATCCCTGATTCATGCGGAATCATCCAATTTTTATATATATATGTATTCCTTGTGTATTGTCTTTTGATATACAAATATTGTACTTACCATTGATTGACACGTTGCAACGTGTCCCTTTTTAATGATTTAATGATTGAATAAACTATATCTTTTTTAAAAAAAACACCAGTTTCATAAGTGCCGGCAAAGTCCAAAAATTCAGTTTTTTCCTCTTGGTTTATAATTATGCCAAGAGTTTAACCTTTCTCTTTGTTAAAATTTAGGATGGTGGCACATTTTGGCATGACATTCTTGCTCTCCCTAATGCAGTATTGGATGGTTTTAGAACGATAAACTCTCCCTCAGAGCACCAACAGGAACCTCTCCATAATGCAGTAGTGGATGGTTTTATAACGATAAACTCTCCCTCAGAGCAACAACAGGAACCTCTCCCTAATGCAGTAGTGGATGGTTTAATAATTATAAACTCTGCCTCAGAGCACCAACAGGAACTTCTCCCTAATGCAGTAGGAAATGGCTTTATAATGACAAACTCTCCCTCAGATCACCAACAGGAACCTCTCCATAATGCAGTAGTTGATGGCTTTATAACGATAAACTCTCCCTCAGAGCACCAACATGAACCTCTCCCTAATACAGTAGTAGATGGTTTTAGAATGATAAACTCTCCCTCAGAGCACCAACAGGAACCTCTCCCTAATGCAGTAGTAGTTGGTTTTAGAATGATAAACTCTCCCTCAGAGCCCCAAAAGGAACCTATCCCTAATGCAGTAGTAGATGGTTTTAGAATGATAATCTCTCCCTTACAGCACCAACAGGAACCTCTCCCTAATGCAGTAGTGGATGGTTTTATAACGATAAACTCTCCCTCAGAGCACCAACAGGAACCTCTCCATAATGCAGTAGTGGATGGTTTTATAACGATAAACTCTCCCTCAGAGCAACAACAGGAACCTCTCCCTAATGCAGTAGTGGATGGTTTAATAATTATAAACTCTGCCTCAGAGCACCAACAGGAACTTCTCCCTAATGCAGTAGGAAATGG
>BLSH010071029.1:23069-40897 GCA_018402905.1 Glandirana rugosa | reverse complement strand
CCCTGTAGCGCCCCCCCCCCCCCCCACTGATCCCTGGTGCCGGTATGTGCAGTGCTTCTGCCCGGCTCTCCCTCCACCTCCTCCCGCCGGCTGCAGCTGCTGCCCAGAAGATTGATGAGTGTTAGGATGGAGAGCAACGGGCTGGTAAACATGCCATTATATGGCGGTACTTTGCCGTGGAATACCATTGTTATGGTAGCAGATATCTTTTTTTACAGCGGGTGGTCCACTTTCAGATAAAAGTGGTCTCTGCAGCAGATTTGCCGTGAGATCGGGAGAGCGGGAGAGGGCCCCCCTCTTGCCACTTTCTGATCATCTCTGCCACTTACTGGATCCGTCGGTAGTGGCGGAGATGATTGGGTCCGTTCTCCCCACTGCCTGGATGCCAAGTGAGGGTAAGATGGTGCCCACTCGGCTCCATGGCATTGAAGAGCAGAAGCGCTGTCAAACGTCACTTCCGCCCAATGGTCTTAAAGGAAAACATTTTTTTTTTTTACTGCATTTTAGTGTAAATATGAGACCTGATGGCTGTTTGACCCCCAGATCTCATATTTAGGAGGTCCTGTCATGCTTTTATTCTATTACAAGGAATGTTAACATTCCTTGTAATAGGAATAAAAGTGACCCATTTTTTTTTAAAAGGATGGTGTGTAAAAACAAAAAATAAAATGTAAAGAGCCCCATCGTGCACAGAAGCGAACGCATACGTAAGTCGCGCCCGCATATGAAAACGGTGTTCAAACCACACATGTGAGGTATCGCCGCAATCATTAGAGCGAGAGCAATAATTCTAGCACCAGAACTCTTATGTAACTCAAAACTGGTAACCTGTAGAAATGTTTAAACTTCGCCGATGGAGATTTTTAAGTGGCAAAGTTTGTCACAATTCCACGCAATTTCGAAGCATGACATGTTGGGTATCAATTTACTTGGCGTAACATTATCTTCCACAATATGGAAAAAAAATGGGTTAACTTTACTGCTCTCTTATTTTTTAATTCAAAAAAGTAATTTTTTTCAAAAAAAAAATGTGCTTTTAAGACCGCTGCGCAAATAATATGTGACCTAAAGTATTGAAACAACCCCCATTTTATTCTCTAGGGTATTTTAGAAATATATATATAATATGTGGGGGTTCTAAGTAATTTTCTTGCAAAAAAAAAAATATATTTTAACTTGTAAACACCAAATCTCAGAAAGAGGCTCGGCCCTTAAGTGGTTAATTACTGAGGTATAGTAAACATTGTTTACTATATTTCAGTTTGCGAATGAACAAGAGTCTCTATGCAGACTTCTATCTCATTCACTGCAGTGCAGCTGAGGCTGCAGAGAAAGGGATTGTCTTCAGTCCCTTCCTGTGTCTCAAAAAAAGAGACATTAGAGGTCTGTGCAGACCCCTGATGTCTCTACAAACCTCCTCTCTTCAAAAAAAAAAAAACTAATAAAATATCAAAAAATAAAATTGTGCCTGCTAAAAAAAAAACCCCATAGTAATGCCCCTTTTACATGAGTGGACTGATTGGGTCCATCCTGTCAGTTTTTCAGGCAGACCCAGTCGGACCCTCCATTATCCTCTATGGAGCAACGTATGTAAACTGATTTATGTCCGTTTACACCTGCTTACATCCAATCTGCTGAAAACAGATGGATGGGGATCTGTTCCTGATCCATATAGAGCAGTGTTCCCCAACCCAGTCCTCAAGGCCCACCAACAGGTCATGTTTTCAGGATTTCCCTCAGATGAATCAGCTGTGGTGATTACTAAGGCAGTGAAACTGATCAAATCACCTGTGCAAAATAATGGAAATCCTGAAGACATGACCTGTTGGTGGGCCTTGAGGACTGGGTTGGGGAACACTGATATAGAGGTTTGGATAGCAGTCAGGTGTAAATGGTGTCTGTGTCTGTTCTTCATAAGCAGAGCAGACATGGACCAGCTCTCCACCTGTTCAGCGAGGATCAGCAGACAGATTCGCGCGGAAGGAGGCTAAGGGTAGATTTAGACATGCATCTAAGTCTCCCTTGCCTCTGAAGACCGATCTGCATTATGTTCACGTTCCGGTGGCTACTGACATGCAGTAAGGAATCCATCCACTTCAGGTCCGAATTCAGTCTGAATTTTTGGCAGAATCCAGACCCGAAACAGACCATAAGACATACAGGACTCCTGTGCAATTCACACCAGAGCCGCTCCAGAGATGTGTGAACCGGCTCCATAGAGAGCCAGTCACCAGCTCCTGAAATGCGAATTGGATGCAGAAAAATTTGCATGCAATTCACAATAGTGTGAACCCAGCCTAAGGGGATGGGGGGAGTTGGCGGGTGGCAGAAATGCAGCTCAACAGCACATTTTTGCCACCCCCCCAAGTCTAAAGTCTAAACAAACACAAGGCTAAGCAAGGCCTAGGGTCTCATTCACACTGAGCATACTACTACAAGCTTGTGTTTAGCTGCACAGCGATGCACAAGTGTTCCATGCATTCCCATGCAGGAAGTCGTATCGATGTCAATTGGGATACAGTGGCTCCAGGGAAATACACAAAAAAAGAGAAAATGTGACCTGTCACAACCACAGTGACATACCTCCATCCCTAATTACATACAAGCAAGGAGAGTTTGGTCATGGGACTTTGAATGAGGCATTGCACTTAGGGCTCTTTCACACATATGGATCGTTTGGGTCCGCCTGTCAGTTGAGGAAACAGACGGATGGAAGCCCTATTTTCCATCCGCCTGGCGGATCGGATCGGATGAACACGGACAGACGGTCCGCGTTCATCCGATTCTCCATAGAGGAGAATGTAGCTGTGACAGGTCAGTCTCTGCATGGAGTGCAGAGACTGTCCTGCCATCCGCCGGCTCAGCGGGGATAAACGGATGGATCCCCGCTGAGCAGCGGAGCTTGTCAAAACGGGCTCCGTGTGTGTGAAAGAGCCCTTAGAGCAGCCTTTCTCAACCTTTTCAACCCCCGAGGAACCCTTGAAATAATTCTCTGGTCTCGGGGAACCCCTGCTAAAAATTAAAAATCTACAACTCATGATACATTAGTGTGATGGTCAATGGGAAGAATGCTCCTTACACTTGTGGTCATTGGGAAGAATTCCCCCTTACAGATAGCTAAAAAGATCAATGGTATCATTGGGAATTTATCTGAGAGGTAGAAATTGACCATTGCTCAAGGAACCCCTAGCAATCTCTGGGAGAACCCTAGGGTTCCACGGAACCCTGGTTGAGAAACCCTGCCTTAGAGAGACCAAAAAATATAAGGCTTATAAAAATATTTTAGTTTATTTTGTTAACACACCGAAGTGGTTTACATAGTCTAAGGGCCGGTTCACACTTACGCGGCGCGACTTCGCGGCCCGTTCACATCTAGGCGAATTGTAGTCGCCTGACAATTCGCCTCAATGCTGTGCAATGGAACCGTTCTAATAGGAGCGAATCGCTTCGCTCCGCCTTAGGGCCGGTTCACACTTACGCGGCGCGATTCGGCGCCTGAGGCGATCTCAACGCGGCTTGCGAGGAGACTTCTATCATAGAAGTCAATGCAAGCCGCCTGAGATCGCCCTGAAAATAGTGCAGGGACCATTTTTCTAAGGCGGAGCGAAGCGATTCGCTCCTATTGGAACGGTTCCATTGCACAGCATTGAGGCGAATTGTCTTGACAATTCGCCTAGATGTGAACGGGCCGCGAAGTCGCGCCGCGTAAGTGTGAACCGGCCCTTAAGAAAAATGGTCCATGCACTATTTTCAGGGCGATCTCAGGCGGCTTGCATTGACTTCTATGATAGAAGTCTCCTCGCAAGCCGCGTTGAGATCGCCTCAGGCGCCGCACCACGCCGCGTAAGTGTGAACCGGCCCTTAGGATGACATATTACAAACAATAGACCGACCGACAAGGGCCGAAAAAAGAGCTGGCATGACAAACAACTGAAGTAAAAATACATGAATATACATACATACTGAATAAAAGTATACATGAACAAGTACATGTTGGATTACAGGAGAATCATATGTTCTTAGCATTGAATAACTTAGTGTTAATCCCTTCACTGCCAATGACATTTATACAGTAATCAGTGGACATTTAAATTTCTGATCGCTGTATAAATGGCATTGGTCCCAAAAAAGTGTCAAAAATGGCCGAAATGTCTGCCGAATGTTGCAGACCCGATAAAAATAAATTAAAATTCCCATAGTTTGTAGACGCTATAACTTTTGTGCAACCCAATCAATATACACCTATTGCATTTTTTTTACCCAAGATATCTAAAAGAATATATATCGGCCAAAACTGATGAATAATTTTTTTTTCTGGATATATATTATAGCAAAAAGTAAAAAATATTTTTCTTTTTTCAAAATTGTTGCTTTTCTTGTTTATAGCGCAAAAAATAAAGAGGTGATCAAATACCACCAAAAGAAATCTCTATTTGTGGGGAAAAAAAGGACATCAATTTTGTTTGGGTACAACGTCGCACGACTGCACAATTGTCATTCGCGACAGTGCTGAAAGCTGAAAATTGGCCTGGGCAGGAGGGAGGTTTAAGTGCCCAGTAAGCAAGTGGTTAAGCCTCTAATAGTGGCTATGCCAGCATTATGCCACCGGGTTAGGTTTAGTTCAGGGATGCAGGCGGTTAGGGCTCTTAGTGGGATCTGTAGTGGTTTACAAGTCAAGCTTGGAGTGTATGAGTCTATGAGTTTTCGCCATGCTAGTATAGAGGCTGTTTGTTAGTGGATTCGTTTTTTCGTAGGGGGGTATCCAGCTGCCGTCAACAAAAGGTGGTCTGTTAGGGTAGCAGGGTGAGCGTATGAGGCTCCTATCGTAGACCATATCTTATCCGGAGTAGGATGCCACCAAAAGTAGAGTTGGTCTGGAATTGAAGCGTAGTAATAGTTTTCAATATGTGGCAGTCCTTCTTCGCCTGTCCTATGGGATCTTGTGAGTATGTAGTTAGCACATCTGGGTGGTTTTGAATTCCAGATGATTTAGTCATTTGAGTCTGGATCGATTTTGTGTAGGAACGGGGGATAGGAATGCTTAGTGTGTGAAATAGGTAGAGGAGTTTGGGGAGTATAAGCATCTTAAAGGTGGCTATACGTCCCAGTCTGGAGAGACCCAAGCTAGATAGCAATTTCAGTAGGGAAGGTAGGTTTCTTGAAAAGGTGTGGCAATTTAAGTTATATAGCTTTTTTTAGATAGGGGGTTATTTGGGTTCCCAGGTATAGGGTGGATGTGCTAGACCATTGATAGGGTGTGTTAGATTTTAATTTGGTGGTTAGCTTGGATGGAAGACATATGGGTAAGACCAGGGATTTCGAGGAATTTAGCTTGTAATATGATATTTTACTAAATTGTTGGAGTATGTCCTGTATTGCTGGGAGGGATTGGAGAGGGTTGGAGACCATCAAGATCACGTCATCTGCGAATAAGCTGATTTTATAGTCTACTCCATTACAGGGGATGCCCGATATTTGCGTATTAGATCTAATTTTGGAGGCTAGTGGTTCCATTGGTAAAGCAAATATAAGTGGGGAGAGGGGACACCCATGTCGTATTGCCATTTGTTATATCAAAGGGGCTAGATAGTGTCCCTCCCGTTAGTACTCTAGCAGATGGTTTGTGTTGAAAATCCTTTCTCAGCTTCCATCGAAGAACTTGCATGAACGACATCATTAGAAAAATCTTTAAGGGTTTATTCTTCAAAACATAACATCAGATAAAACTTACATATATGGTATGGCTTCAGATGTCAGTCAGGAGGAGGAAGGGTTCTGACAGGTGTTCACGTCACGTCTCCGAGAGTGTAAGCGTTCATATCCTCCATCTTTCTTCCTACCCTTTCCTACAAAGTCACTTCTTTTATACTGTTTGAAACCATTAGGTCAGCTATTTCAAAGCAAACTTCACCTACTTATATGGCTTTAGTCCATAAGGAGACACACATGACTCCTCCTATAGCATTACTTCACATGAGGTTTGAAATAGAATTGCACATACAACATTTTCTCTGTCCAGAAGCACATTGAAATAACATTCACATATATAACTAACTTTACATTATATTTAATACATTTAATATATTTCAGAGCCCAATATTATTCAAAATAATATTATAAATTCATAATTTCCAACAGTTTGGAGTATAGAGATAGGGTTGCATCTTGGACAGTGGAGGCTCGTCCATAAGGGCTGAAGGGGCGGAGCCCCACCAAAAAAATAAGTAAGAAATAAAAATTAACTATAATTATTAACCAACAGCCAGCACAGCTAGAGAAAACTCCAAAGAAAAAAAACCTTTGGAATTTCTCTCTAGCTGACCCTGTGCTTCTGTTGCTAATTGCTGGAATAGACAGATTAGATAAGAAAGAGAAGTGTAATCTGCCTAGCAACAGGGCAAACGTCCCAAATCTCACTAAACAACCCTATCTAGAACACAGTAAAATGAATTCTCCACCCTCATTGGCTGCTTTCCAACATTCCATTCTAAATATAGGAGCTTTTTAGGACGTCTAAATCTGCAGACCTTAAACTGCCTAATCCATTTGGTCTCTGCCTGGGGGGGAGCCAAGATTTACTCTGCTTGCAGTTACACATTCTAGCCTGCTGTCTAGCCAGGTCCCCCCTCCACAAGTCGCACTCCGACACTTAGTCTCTACCTCCAGCAGTGTTTCCTCTCTCCACAGGGACCCTTCCCCCACCCACCATCCTGTACAGAGCAGAGGGAGAGGAAATGGAGGAGCCTGCAAGGTAAAATCTCATACATGACAGGGAGCTCCCAGCAATACACAGGCAGTGATTAGTCTGCATCCATAGATAAGGCTGAACAGGCCCCTTCCAAAGCTCAGCAGTAGGATAAGAACTCTGAGCCAGCATGTAAATCTCAGGGATACACAGGCAGTAATTGATCTGCAATTAGTCTGCTGACATTGGGGAACCACAGAGCTCAGCAGCACTGCACACCCTCAGCTCTTCATACTTTACTGTTTGACAGGCAGCTTCAGCCAACACAGCAATAACTCCTCTGCTGATCACTTCTTCATCCCTGCATTCAGTGCATTGTAAGCAATGATTCATGACTTCCAATGCAGGGACCAACAAGTCCCCATCAGTGGAGTTGCTGTGTTGATTGATGCTGCCTGTGCTCAGCCTCTGTGTATCTCAGCATCAAACATCAGAACAAGAGGAATGTATAGTCATGACAATTCCTCTACAATAACTGCTTTCCAATGAATGCCATCTTAACGTGCCTGATTTTATAATTACATTTTGAACTTTTTTGGACAGATAATGAAGATTTATGTTGGTGAAGCTGCTCAGTTCCAAAAACCAGGGACATTTCTATGGCTCACCTTGTGTCAGGGGTTAGTGGAGGATTTCCAGCATTCCTATTATAAAATAAGGAATTAGGATGGAGCTTGATGGGATATGAAACCCCAGTCTGTGCTGGGTTCCTGTGCAGACCTCACAGCTCATGTAATTCTTTACCTTTGGTATTTAATGGATGAATGAGCCAGCAATATTTTATTGAGAATTAAGACTGACAGCTGAGTTATACTGTACATTGTGTACAGAGTGAGTGGAGCCTATAAGGGGTGTGGCTTCTAAGAAGTGGGATGGGGCAAAAAGGAAGGGCAGGGTCTGGTGCCCCACCATCTTAAAACTTCACCAGCCGCCACTGATCTTGGAACCATCCCAAATGCCAAATTTGGTTAGCACTGCTCGAAGGAACAGCCAATGCACTCTGTCAAACACCTTCTCTGCATCTAAGGATAGAAGCAGAGAAGGCGTTCGTGTTATTTTAGCCTGGAGGGTGTACTAGGTGAGGGAGGAACTCCATTAATCTGTTGGCAATTTCTTTAGCTAGCAGCTTAATATCTGAAGAGATATCGGTCTGTAGTTAGAGGCAACAGAGGCATCTTTCCCAGGTTTTGGTATAGTTGTTATAATAGAGCGTAACATATCTGTGGGTAGAGAGCCAGAGGAAGGGACCCCTGAATCGGGTGCGCAAGAGTGGTTGTTCCCTGCACATGCCAGACTCTACCACCAGGATCGTGACAGTAACGGACAGCCACGCTCGAGTCTGCGCAGGGGACACCCTCACCTATGGATGAACTGTGCATGCACTTGGCTGGCCTCACACAGGCAGTGAAAGATTTGCAAGATGGCTAAAACCACCTGGAGGAGCAAGTACGTGAAGCACGTGAGCTTTCCGCTCCCCCGGCACCAGGAGAAGGAGCTGTAGCAGCCCGCACCATTGTGGCTCTGCCCTCTGAGCCAGAGGTCCTTCTTCCGGAAAAGTTTTCGGGGGATCAGAGGGAGTTCAGGGCTTTCCGCAACTCCTGCGAGCTTTACTTCAGCCTTCAGCCTCGTACCTTCTCCCTGGAGAAGTGGGACTGGTAGTCTCCTTGCTACGGGGGGACCCGCAGGTCTGGGCCCATCGACTCTGGGAGCAGAAGGCACCTGAAGTTGCCTCCCTGGGCACCTTCCTTGACGCCATGGATAAGTTATACCAGGACTGCCTCCTTGCAGCCACAGCTGAGGCCACCCTGCACACCCTGAAGCAGGGCCGACGTCCCACTGAGGATTATGTAGCAGAATTCAGGCGTTGGAGTGCAGACACAGCGTGGAACAATGCAGCACTCTGCTACCAATTTTGCCTGGGACTATCTGAGCCGTTAAAGGACAAGCTCACTCCTGTCGGGGTGCCCGCGACCCTGGACGCCCTCATAAACTTGACAATTCAAATAGACCGGAGGTTCCCCCGTTCTGCGCCCAACCACTTCCGCACCTGTTGATGTGTCTGAGCCAATGCTGATTGGACTTCTGCGGCCGTCTCTCATCCCAGAAGAGAGACAGCGGTGCCGCATTCTGAACTTGTGTCTATACTGTGGGGAACCCAGACATATGGTATCGACCTGCCCTGCCAAGGCCACTAAATGGCCTCGTCAGGCTAATCTGGAGAGATCCGGTGTCTGCAGTAATGTGTCCCATTTGACTCTCCTTCTCTCCTTGCAGTTGCCCAGAGGGAGCATCCAGGTGCCGGCAATTATTGATTCCGGGGCTTGTAGCTGCTTCGTGGACCAGGCCTTCGCCCAGCTACATCAGATGCCCCAAGACGCATAAAATGACTGTCCGCCTGGCCGATGGGATGGCCATTAAATCCGGCATAGTAGCTATGGAGACCCAACCCATACCTGTATCCACTGCAGAGGGGCACCAAGAGCTGCTCTTCCTGGATGTCATCGCCTCACCTCTGTTCCCCATCATCTTGGGACTGCCGTGGCTCCGGGCGCATAGCCCTTATATAAACTGGTCCTCCGGACATATTCAGTTCCCGTCCTCATACTGTGGCCAACACTGCCTGCTCCTGTCCCGAGAAGTTGGCCCATCACTTCTCAGCTTGGATTCTGAACTGGACCAGGAAACCCGCCAAGCTGTCCCTGTAGTCTATCACGAGTTCCTGGACGTATTCAGCAAGAAGGGGGCAGACCAACTGCCACCACACAGGTCCTATGATCGCCCCATTGAGTTGCTTTCTGGAACAGAGGTCCCCTTTGGTCGCATCTATCCGCTATCAGAGCTGGAACTGTCGGCCCTCAAGGCCTATTTGGATGAAAATTTGACCAAAGGGTTCATCCGACCATCCACTTCCCCTGCCGGGGCTGGTATCTTCTTCGTTGAGAAGAAAGATCACACCCTCCGCCCTTGTATAGACTATAGAGACTTGAACCGAATCACAGTTAAAAACCAGTATCCTCTCACACTGGTGCTGGAGCTCTTTCAGAGGCTTGGGTCGGCCACCGTGTTCTCTAAGCTGGATCTCCGGGGGGCTTATAACCTGATCCACATCTGAGAGGGCGACGAGTGGAAGACGGCTTTTTGGACTCGTTTCGGCCATTATGAGTACCTCGTCATGCCCTTTGGACTCTGCAACGGCCCCGCGAAATTCCAGCACCTGGTCAACGACGTCTTCTGAGATTACCTGGACCGCTTTGTTATCATCTATCTCGATGACATTCTGATCTTTTCGTCTACCCTGGGAGAGCACCGCCAGCCGGCTGCGGCTACACAGGCTATACGCCAAGGCCAAAAAGTGTGCTTTCGAGTGCTCCAGCATTCCTTTCCTGGGGCTGATCTTGTCGATTAGTGGAGTTACGATGGATCCTCAAAAGGTAACTGCTATCCTAGACTGGCCAGCACCTGCGGATAAAAAAGGGGTCCAACGCTTTGTGGGGTTCACCAACTTCTACAGGCATTTCATCAGGGGATTTTCGGCCATCATCGCCCCATCACGCAACTCACTAAGCAGGATCAGCGATTTCAGTGGTCTTCTGAGGCACAAGATGCCTTCCAAACCTTAAAGAAACTTATCAAAACAGCGCCCATCCTTCAGCATCCAGATGCCACTCTGCCCTACGTCCTGGAGGTAGATGCCTCCGAGACAGCTGTGGGAGCTGTCCTCTCCCAAAGGCAGGGCACGAAGGCTCTCCTTCACCCTGTGGCTTTCTTCTCTCGTAAACTCTTGGCTCCGGAGAAGAACTATGATGTGGGAGACAGGGAGTTCTGGCCATTAAGAGTGCTCTAAAAGAATGGCACTACCTGCTGGAGGGAGCTCTGCACCCCATCCTGATCTATACGGATCACAAGAATCTAGAATATCTCAGGACGGCTAAGAGACTTAAGCCCCGTCAAGCCCATTGGGCACTCTTCTCTAGATTCCAGTTTCATCTAACTTACAGGCCCGGGGTGAAGAACACTAAACCTGATGCCCTTTCCCGCATGTTCTCTGAACCCGGAACACCTGCTTCTCCTGATACTATCCTGCATCCTAGAGATTTCCGACTCACTCAGGACGACCTCCTCTCCCAGATTCGGAGATCCTCAACCTGCTCTCCTGGATCACCAAGCCAAGGGCTGACCTGGAAGGATGGTCTCTGGTGGCACAACAACCAAATTATTATACCCAAGGAACTCCGCCTGGTCGTCTTAAAACTCTACCATGATCATAAATTAGCCGGGCACTTTGGCACGAGAAAAACCACAGAACTTGTGCTACGCTCCTTCTGGTGGCCATCCCTCACCGAAGACTGTCAGGCCTACGTCCGCTCCTGCCCTACATGCGCTAGGAACAAAACAGACAAGACCAAGGCTTGGGGGCTGTTGAAGCCTCTGTCTATTCCCGAATGGCCCTGGTTAAAAATTACAATGGACTTTATAGTGGAGCTGCCCCCAGCTAATGGGCATACCACAATCTTCGTGGTTGTGGATCGTCTGACAGAAATGGCTCACTTCCTCCCAATGAAGGGCACCCCCACTGCAAAGGAGACCTCAGAAATCTTCATCAGGGAAATTGTCCGGCTGCATGGTCTCCCAGACAACATAGTGTCGGATCGAGGTGTCCAGTTTACCTCGCGCTTCTGGAGAGCCCTCTGTTTTGCCCTGGAAATCGACCTCTCATTCTCCACGGCCTATCACCCGCAAACTAATGGCCAGACGGAAAGGACCAATCAAACACTAGAACAATATCTCCACTGTTTCTCGTCCTATTCCCAAGATGACTGGTGCACATTACTCCCCTTGGCTGAATTTGCCTACAATAATTCAGTACACTCCTCTACGAAGCAATCACCTTTCTGGGCCAACTATGGCTTCCACCCCACAGTGCTCCCTAGCCTTGCAGTGAAAACATGGTACCTACAGTACAGGAATCCTCGCAGGTCTTACAGTCTAATTGGAAGCTGCTACAAGAGACGCTCACCAAAACACAGGAATTGAGCAAGGCCACTTTCAACAAGAGGAAACGCGGCAAACTCTACCTGCAACCTGGCGACAAGGCCTGGTTATCTACAAAGAACTTGAGATTGTCTTGTCCATTCAAGAAGCTGGGTCCATGCTTCATTGGCCCCTTTTCTGTCAAGAGGAAGATCAATCAGGTCTCCTACGAGCTGGAACTTCCCCCGTCTCTGCGGATACACCCGGTGTTCCATGTGTCCTTACTGAAGCCGGTGGCCCCGGATCCCTTTCCCAATAGAGTTGTAGCTCCTCCGGCGCCTGTCCTGATTGATGGAGAAGAGGAGTTTGAAGTAGAGTCAATACTCGACTGCAGGAGAAGAGGTTGCGGAGTCCAGTATCTGGTAAAGTGGAAAGGCTACAGGCCAGAAGAAAGCTCATGGGAGCCCGAAGCTAATATCATTGCTGACGATTGTATCCAAACTTTTAAGGATAACAACCCTGCCAAGCTGGGCATCTGGAGGCTGCCCCTTGGGGGGGGGGGGGCAATATTAGAAGAAGACTGTGCTGAGGACTTGTTTGAACTTTGTTGTGCTTTCCTCATGCTCCCGGAGGGGGCGGCGCCAGGCAGCTCTCTTTGAACTTCCTGCTCCTGTCAGCAAGTGCTGTTTGTTCTACAGCGTCTGAGTGCCTGTGAGCCCAGCTCTGTTCCTGTATTCCTGCTCTTGTGTTGTACCTGCCTTCCTGATCCGACCCGGCTTGTCCTGACCTGCTGTTTGTCTGCCTGCACCGACCCCGGCTATCCACGACCATCCAATTGTCTGAACCCTCCGTACCTCCGCTGTCAGTCTGTTAACAAACTCTGCTTGGACTTGACCACTCTTTGCCTGACCCTCTTGTGCTGCACAGCCCGCCAGTTACCGATCCAGCCTGAACGACCATTCTTCTGCCCAGCACAACCATCTCGACCTTCACACCACCACCAGTGACCATCCAGCCCTCATGCCATCCCGCACTCTCGGGCTCCCTGTCTGCTCTACCAGGGAATCCCTGAATCGGGTGCGCAAGAGTGGTTGTTCCCTGCACACACCAGACTCTACCACCAGGATCGTGACAGGGACATAGGACGTAACATTTGTCCCAAGGACCCTTTAGTTTTCCTGCTACCCAAGTCGAGAGCAATGTAAACTCCTTTTGTGTGTATTGGTTTCTCTATATTCCGGTAAGCCAATCTGGTTCAAAAATTGGAAATGAGACTTCATCCTCAATTGTTCTCTTATTTTTGTCAGGTTGGCAAACATTAGTCAAACATTTCCTAGAGGTGTGGGGCTTAAATCAGTGATAGATCATTCTCAACCAGTAGGCAGTGGCCTCTCACCCACTGGGCCTCCATCCAGCTGTAGATCTCCTAACTTCGCACAGTGCCTCCCAGTTCCCATTGAGCCCCTTAACCTTCCAGAGTAGACTACAGTGCCCCTCAGCCCCCACAATTCCCCCCACTTCCCACAGTGCTCTGCAACCTCACACAGTGCTCCCCAGCCTACTGTAAGGCCTACAATGTGCCCCTAACCTGCAGCAGTATCCTACACTGCCCTCCAAACTCCCACAGATACCCTCAGTCCCAGCAGCACCCTCCAGTCTCCCACATTGCCCCTGCTAAATCTCCATCCTCTTGGAGAGACCTCCAGCCCCTCCCGAGACCCCACTCTCCGCAGTACCCTCCAGAAACCTCATCCCCTGCAGGGTTCTGGTCCCAAGTCCCCTAACATCCCCCCCCCCACACACACACACAGTGACACCCAGTCACATACACGTGTTCTGCATTCCCATACTTTTATTCTGTGATTATACAGTATAACTTTTTTTACTGTTAGACCATGGAAGGCTTTTGAAGAATTCACTGGGCCTTGGACTCAGGCCACTGCCCTAGATAAGCATATACCATTCACCCAAGAAGAATGAATGTGTTTATTCAAGCTTTCATCTTGATCATGTATTACTTCTCCATAGCTAAAACATGTAGAGCAAACATGTTATCTTGTTTGCTTTACACCACAGCAACCCAGAGCAAATAATGTAAGAGAACAAATAAGAGAAATTCGATGTTGGGGTTTCCATACACTTCCTCCCACACTCCAACGATATATTGCCCGTCAAAACCGGCCATTGTAGGTGTATGCACGTGAGATGTGTTCAATATTTAAACTGCTGTGTAAATTGTTGCCACTATATAAATACCTATTTAGCATGTGCTTCTTGCTGCAAAGGCAAGTTATAGGTTGGGGTGGTTGCCATTTGTGTGTATAGCTGTTGAATTGGTGCGGAGATGCACTGGATACCTTCAGCTGCCATTGTGCCTTGCTGGCTGTCCCGTGTATCCCTGTACCTTTAAGGAGGGGTGGGCTTCCCCAGTCACACCTGCTCTTAACCTATCCATTATTACAGGTATATGTTCTCCAACTGGGGAGACTCTCAACATTGTAGGTTAACCACTTCAGCCCCGGAAGGATTTCCCTCTTTAGGACTAGAGCACTTTTTGCGATTCGGCACTGCGTCGCTTTAACTGACAACTGCGCGGTCGTGCGGCGTTGTACCCAAACAAAATTTGTATCCTTTTTTCCCCACAAATAGAACTTTCTTTGATCCCCTGTGTGTCATTTCTGATCGCCGCTATAAATAAAAAAAGAGCAACAATTTTGAAAAAAAAAAACAATTTTTCTTACTTTTTGCTAAAATGCAAATCCAAAAAAAAAAATATAAAAAAAAACATTTTTTTCATCGGTTTTGGCCGATTTATAGTCTTCCTCATATTTTTGGTTAAAAAAAATCGCAATTGGCGTTTATTGATAGGTTTGCGCAAAAGTTGCCGCGTTTACGGATGATGAGAATTAATTTCTGGGGTTTTTATTAATTTTTTATTAGTAATGCCGGCGATCTGCAATTTTTAGCTGGCAGGGGGAGGGGAGTGATCATGGCTTCCATATACAGGAAGCCTGTGATCACAGCCCTTCCCCCTCTGTCAGAACGGAGATCTGTGTTTACTTACACCGACCTCCGTTCTCTCACTGCAGTGGAGCCATCGCGGGTAGCCGGCGGAGATCGAGTCCTCCCTACCCGCTCCCTGGCCACCCCCCCCGGACACAGTAAGCATGCGAGCGCGGCTCGCATGCTAGTTATCGCAGCCGCCGTCAGGTGACGGTGGTTTGCGATAACGAGCCACTCTGCCGCCATCACGCTGCGGCGGGCGGGCGGCAAGTGGTTAAAGACTGCAATACACTGGGGTGCCTTGATGTGGCCTCTGCAGCTTACACAAATATTTTGCAAATGTGTGCATCTAAAACCCTTGTTTTTTTAAAGTGAACTGTTAGACAGGGTCAGTTCGGTTTTGTTGTCACACACCTAAATGTAAAGCAGTGATGGCGCCCTCAAAAAAGAAAAGAACATTAATTTGCAAAGAACAGCTGCCTTTTTTCTAGTGGTGGATAAAACTAGTGATACCTGTTAACAGTAAAAAATATTGGGGCTATTTATTTCAAATATAATTATTATATTATCATTTAAAAGTCCAAAAAGAATTTCCTCAGCGTTTTTACTCCATCAGTATCATTTCCATGTCTATGGAATTTTAAAAGGAAAGTCCAATCACCATGTGCAGGAAGAAAAAAATTCTTATAAGATATCCTTTTACGACGTGCGCTTCACCACGAAATCCACACCTAGTGCAATTCACCAGACCAGAAAGATGCTATCGCTTTTGCTCAATCAATATGGGCTCTTTGACCTTTTATATTACACCAAGCAGCAACACTCCTTTTGGATAAGGTATCTCCATACAATGAAGTTGCGCCAGCAGAAAACCCGAACAGACCCCCCCAATGACCACCCGCGCTTCCAACCACCAAAGGTAGGCCCAAAATACATCTGCCAGATGTGGGGACACACAGGTAACTAGGTGGGGTAGAGAATCGCTACCAACTTCCAGGTAAGTGTAGTTGCTCGGTTAGATATTTGCTAGTATTGAGGTTCCCTTGTGTATCCAGGTATGCATACATGGGCTGGTTGGGGGTGACTCAACACACTCAAAGTATACTCCCATATATAAGAGGGCCTAAATGGTAACAGGCAGGGAGAATGCTTCCAGCAATCTAGGTTTCCGGTAATCCAGCACCCGATTCGCACTGAGACAATCCTGTAACTGCTGAAGATGTAGAATTCCTGCGTCCTGGGGGTCTGCAGAGGAGAGGGAGGCGTGTCTCCCTAAGATGCCACCTGGTGGTGGAGTCTGACTTATGCAGGGAGCAACCTCTCTTACGACCCTGACTGGGGAACCCCTGGTAGAACAGACAGGGAGTTTGGGAGTGCAGGATGGCACGAGGGCTGGACTGGATCACTGATGGGAGCGTGAGAGGTCCTTCCGAGGCTCGTGCAGACTGGTAGAGTGGTGGTACAGGCGGGGTCGGCAACTGTTTGGCAATGCAGTACAGGAGGAGCAGGCAGGTGAGTAGTCAGGTTCAAGTGGGGTCATCAACAGGCTAGCAGGTGAAGTACAAGGGAGCAGGCAGAAGAGTGGTCAAGGGTAAGCCGGGGGTCGGAGCAGGCGAAGATCAGAGCAAGGTCAGGGCAAGCCGGATCACAGGAAACAGGAAGACAGACAATCAGATCACTCAGGTACACAGAAACGCTGTAGAAAGGACTGCCCGTTTAAATAGCCTGTTTGGCGCCAGTTGCGTCGTGCACCTGCCGCAGAAGAAGAACATTTAGCCGGATTTCCAGATGGGGTTTCCTGACAGGCTGGCTAATAAGTGAGCTGGGCATTTGTGTTTGTTTTTGGAACCTATTCAGACTTGTTCTTCCTCTGGAGGAAGGGGAACCGTGCAGTTCTCCCCCTGGAGGACAGGGAGGCCATGTGCTTCAGGGGGCTGCTAAACCCCGAGGCCTTTCTAACTGGCTTCTGGACTACTCTGGACTACTTCTGGTGGGGGGGCGGGGGGGAGTTCAACAGTGGTAGCGCGTGGAAGCTCCGATCCTTGGCTAGCAAAACTTTAGCAGAGGCTGCCAAGCTCAGCTATGAGGAAAAATTGAGGAACTGAATTTATTTCCTCTTGAGAAGAGGAGATTAAGGGGGGATATGATCAACATGTATAAATACATAAGTGGTCCATATAGTGATCTTGGTTGTGAGTTATTTACTTTAAGGTCATCACAGGGGATCAAGGGGAAACTCTAGAGGAGTCTAGAGGAAAAGTGATTTAATCTCCAAATACGGAAAGGTTTCTTCACAGTTAGAGCTGTGAAAATGTGCAATAGACTCCCTCCAGAGGTGGTTCTTGGCAGCACAATAGATTGCTTTAAAAAAGGTTTGGATTATTTCCTAACTGTACATAACATACCTGGATACTAACATTTATAGGTAAAATTTACCCAGGCAATATCCTCTTGGGGGATCAGGAAGGAATTTTTTCCCCTGTTATAGCAAATTGGATGATTGGCTTTGCTGGGGTTTTTTTTGCCTTCCACTGGATCAACTGTGGGTATAGGATTGTGTATATGTGATTGTATGATTTATTTATTTTTTTTCTCATTGGGTGAACTGGAGGGACTTGTGTCTTTTATCAGCTTGACCAACTATGTAAGTGATATAAGAATGTAAAAAGAATAATTTTAACTGATTGCGCCGTGGATCAACCTATATTTAAACTTCTAAGTGAGGGAATAATCTTCCCTTAGGAAGGCTGCTGTGGACCAGCGAACTGTACTGTGAATAACAAAACAAGTGATAAGCGCCAACCTTAGTGTTAATCAAATAAACAAATAATAATCAAAGTGCTTGTTATTAAATATTATTAAACAAAACATAACCGTCCACCAATGGTCTAGACACAGTCATCTGATATAAAGTCCATTGATGTCCATCACGATTAAATAAGTGACAATAGTGCTCTTCAGTGCTTCAAACGATAACAAAGTGCCACATCACACGTGTCAGGTGCCAGGATCCCAATAGTGTCCCCACTCACCAGAGCGAGTAGACCCACTGCTTTGCAGTCAGTGGGTCAAAAATCGCAAAACATGTCAAGCGACCAGGTGTCGTCGG
>BLSH010071029.1:9228-20111 GCA_018402905.1 Glandirana rugosa | reverse complement strand
TGACTTCTCGTGATAACAGTGAATAAATAAGCACTACCTGTAGTTACCTGAAATATAGTCTACTGACACAGATCTGGTAACCACCTGCCAATACGAAACAAAGTATTATAAATTATTGTTCGTGAAACTAATAATAAACAAATAAACTAATTGTGATTCCAACCGCGAATAGTGAACAAAACAATAGATGATCTTGGACTGTTCGGCTAGGACGGACAGAACGTGGTCAGACAAGTGTGCTACTAGGTTGACTATGTCCAAACACCCGGTAAATTTACCATGACAAAAATAACAAAACCCGATGTTTACAAACAAAAAAAAAAAGAACACTAGTAGTAAATTTCTAGTAGTAGAGGTTAAACATTTGTAGCCCAAAACAATAAAAACAGTACCATTTAAATGGCCCACAAACCTGTATCAGTTGGATCATCGTGTGAACAGACTGGTGCAAGACAGGCAGGATCGGCTTGTCAGGTTCTAGTAGATAACAAAACAAGTGATAAGCGCCAACCTTAGTGTTAATCAAATAAACAAATAATAATCAAAGTGCTTGTTATTAAATATTATGAAACAAAGCATAACCGTCCACCAATGGTCTAGACACAGTCATCTGATATAAAGTCCATTGATGTCCATCACGAATAAATAAGTGACAATAGTGCTCTTCAGTGCTTCAAACGATAACAAAGTGCCACATCACACGTGTCAGGTGCCAGGATCCCAATAGTGTCCCCACTCACCAGAGCGAGTAGACCCACTGCTTTGCAGTCAGTGGGTCAAAAATCGCAAAATGATGACCGATGGTTCCTGGCTGGACACTGGAGCAAAGGATAGGCCTCCTTCCCTTTTAACTGGCAGCCTTGATACGCACTGGAACTGGTACTAAGCCTCTTTCCCCTCTGTTCCGTAACTCAAAAAACACAAGGGGACCGACATAGTGTAACCCGTAAAACTTTTATTCTTGCGCATATAAAAAATCCTACTTACAGGATGATGGCTTTAAAAACAGCGTCTCAAGTATCGAATGTGCAAGCTGTTATCATGGGCTCCCGCCCCGCACAAGCTGCCGGCGGACGTGACGCGACTGACTTCCGGTCCTCCGAGGTCTTACTAATGATTTGTACAGGGGGGCGAAATGATGTCTCTATCTCTGCAGTCCATACCTCTCTCAATACAAAAAAGGACTTTGCTCGCTTGGCATTGCATGCTATTATTAATCTTATGATCTACCTAAATCCCCTTCTCCACTATGGTTTCCCCCAGTTGTACTCCCCCTAGTATGTACGATGCATGCATATTCTTAGCCCCCCAAGTGCATAACTTTACATTTACCAACATTAAACCTCATTTGCCACATAGGTGCCCAATTAGACAGGGCATTGAGGTCTTCTTGTAAGTTGGGGACATCCTGTAAGGACGTTATTCCACTGCATAGCTTGGTGTCATCTGCAAACACTGAAACGGTACTTTTCATCCCAGACCCGATATCATTTATAAATATATTGAAAAGTAAGGGTCCCAACCAGTGGTGTATTTAGGTTTTGTGCTGCCCTAGGCCTGACTAAACTCATGCACCCCCCCTAATTTAAATATGAGCCACCCTTTCCTGTCAAGACCACACCCCTTCCTGTTTAAGACCCTCCCTGAAATTTCCTAGTGGGGACACTCGTTCTGAGGGCCTTGGGGGATTGGAATGGATTTCCTTAAGAGATTTCCTCATACTTCCTGTTTAGCTATTGGGCAGCACAACAACTCATTGGTTGTGGCCCGCCACCTGGGCCCCTTGGGACGCCCGGATTCCCTACATATGTATGGGCTGTCCCCCTCTGATGGGGGCCTGCCGGTATTAACATACCGGCAGCAAGTGCAAATGCTTTATGGGGGTGCCAGACCGATTTGTCTCCCTACCTGGTATACCCCATAAGACTAAAAGTGTAGTGCAAGCCGGCGGGGACTCTTTTTTTAGCTGCCCCCCTGCAAAGTGCCGCCCTAGGCCTGGGCCTTGTGGGCTTAGGCCAAGATACAGCGTTGGTCCCAACACTAAACCTTGGGGTAACCACTGATAACCTTACACCATTCAGAGTAAAATCATTAACCACTCTCTGTAGACTCTACCTTACCCATGTGTGGGGAACGGTGTCAAATGCTTTAGCAAAATTCAAGCATACCACATCCACAGCCACCCCTCTGTCCAAGTATACCACATCCACAGCCATCCCTCTGTCCAAGTATACCACATCCACAGCCACCCCTCTGTCCAAGTATACCACATCCACAGCCATCCCTCTGTCCAAGTATACCACGTCCACAGCCACCCCTCTGTCCAAGTATACCACATCCACAGCCCCCCCTCTGTCCAAGTATACCACATCCACAGCCATCCCTCTGTCTAAGTATACCACATCCACAGCCATCCCTCTGTCCAAGTATACCACATCCACAGCCACCCCTCTGTCCAAGTATACCACATCCACAGCCACCCCTCTGTCCAAGTATACCACATCCACAGCCACCCCTCTGTCCAAGTATACCACATCCACAGCGCCCCTCTGTCCAAGTATACCAAATCCACAGCCACCCCTCTGTCCAAGTATACCACATCCATAGCCAGCCTTCTGTCCAAGGTTTTACTTACCTCCTCATAAAAAGAAATCAGGTTTGTTTGACAACTTCTGTATTTCATGAATCCATGGTGTCTGAAAAACATTTTTTTTCCAACAAGAACTCCTCTATGTGGTCTTTTATTGAACTCTCCAATATCTTCCCTAACTATAGAAGTTAAACTGACAGATCTATAGTTACTTGGTAAAGACTTTGATCCCTTTTTAAATATGGGCACCACATTGGCCCTACGCCAATCCAGTGGTATTATTCCAGTCATTAAAGAGTCCCTAAAAATTAGATACAATGGCTTTGAAATCACAGAGCTCAATTCCTTTAGGATCCGTGGATGAATGCCATCTGGTCCAGGTGCTTTATCTACCTTTATTCTGTCTAAATGCTTCTGGACCATTTCAATTTTGAGCCATTGTGGATCATTTGGGGCTGTGTCACTACCACCCCCATCCTGGACATGAGCTCCCCCATGCTCCTTTGTATACACAGAGCTGAAGAATGTATTTAATAAGTTTGCCTTCTCTTTGTCCCCAGTCACGCACTCCAGATTATTTTGGAAAGGGCCTACATGCTCAGACCTGACCTTTTTACTATTAATATACTTGAAGATTTTTTGGGGGTTTGTCCTACTATCTTTTGCAATCTGTCGTTCATTTTGAATTTTTGCATCCTTGATTTCCTTTTTACATATTCTGTTATATTCTTTGTAACATTTAAAAGATGATAGTGTTCCTTCATTTTTATATTTTTTAAATGCTCTTTTCTTATTATTTATAACTTTTTTAACTTTGGCCGTGAACCACATAGGTTTTATTTTTAGCCTTTTAAACGTATTGCCCATGGGAATATACTTTACAGTGAGTTCCCATACAGTCCTTTTGAAAAATTCCAATTTCTGTTCTGTGTTCATCGATGCCAATATTCCCTCCCAGTCTAAGTCCTGGAGAGCAGCCCTCATCCTTGTAAAATTTGCTCTCTTAGGCCTCATACACACGGACGTTTCTAAAAAAATAAACAAAACGTCGGGCCCGACGTCAAGGAAAAAAAGTCGGCGTTTTTCGGCGTTATGCATTGGCGTTTTTGAGCATTAGTGAGCGTCGGCGTCAATAGGCGTTTTTTTAAAAAAATCATCCCTCTGCTATTTTTCAACCTAGAAACCTCGGCGTCAAAAAACGCCGGAAAACGCCGGTATAATAATAGGTGGTGTTTGTTGGCGTTTGTTGGCATATTGTGGCGTCAAAAAATGCCAAAACGTTACAGCCTCAGAACGCGATGGCTGTGGGTTCTAGTTTCAGCTCACTAACGCCGACATCATCTACAGCTCAAAAACGTAGACGTTTTTATGGGGCCATTGACTAACATGGAGAGCTGCAAAAAACGCCAGAAAACGCCGGCGTCAAAAAACGTCCGTGTGTATGAGGCCTTACAGTTAAGTGTTTTTACCTTTCCTGTATGTGTTTGTTGCTTACAGCTTACATTAAATGAAATCATGTTATGGTCACTGCTACCCAGATGTTCTTTTATATGAATATTGGTAATAAGCTCTGCATGGTTTGAGATTACCAGGTCCAACAAAGCATCATTCCTAGTTGGGGCCTCAATAAACTGGACCATATAATTGTCCTGTAATAGGTTTATAAATTTTTGCTGTCCCAGCAGTGCCATTACTTCAGTTAATTTCCCGGTAGTTAAAATCCCCCATTATTATCACTGTCCCAGCCCTTGCAGCTCTTTCTATCTGTGCAAGGAGCTGAGTCTCCACCTCCTCTTTACCACTGGGAGGTCTATAACAAACTCCAATGAGAACCTTTGTAGTGCGCACACCCATATGCAGATCTACCCATAATGCTTCAGACTCATCACACTCTCCATCAACTAGGTCCTCATTCACACTCGCTTTGAGATCACTTCTTACATAGAGACAGACACCACCACCCCTCCGTTTGACCCTGTCTTTCCGAAAGAGAGCATAGCCAGGAATATTAATAGCCCAGTTTTGTAAATTGGAATTTATTTGCCGCATGCGATCATTTATGCAAATGAGTCACATGACTGCGGTAAACGTTAGTGAATTGACCCTGATGCACTGTGGTGTTTAGAGCGATCAATCAGAAGCAGATGTGAAGTCGCTAATGTATGGACATTTGGTACCTCCAAGACATTTTACTAATTTTATAAATGGACTGGTGTCCAAAGCACCATGTCCCCACGTTGATGGGAACAAGGGCCTCTTCCCCACAACCCTGGGCGGTGGTTGTGGGGGTCTGCAGGCGGGGAGCTTATCAGAATCCAGAAGGTCCCTTTGAAAAGGGGGCCACCAGAGTACGGGGTACCCCCAACGCTGTATCTTAGCCTAGGCCGACAAGGCCCAGGCCTAGAGCAGCACTTTGCAGGGGGGCAGCACGAAAAGAGTTCCCGCCAGCTTGCGCTACACTTAGTGTAGCCTCAGTCCTATGGGGCAGATTGGTCTGGGAGGCAAATCGGTCTAGTACCCCCATAAAGTGGCTTGGCAGGGAGGGGCAGGCCATGCATATGTAGGGGACCCGGGTGTCCCGAGGGGCCTAGGCGGTGGACCCCAATTAATGAGTTGTTGTGCTGCCCCATAGCCAAACAGGAAGTGTGAGGAAATCTCTGAAAATAAGGGGAATCCATTGCCCCCCGCCCCCCCAAAACCCTCAAAACTAGTGCCCCCACTGGAAAATTTCAAGGTGAGTCAGGAAACAGGAAGGGGTGCCTCATATTTAAATTAGAGGGGTGCACTAGTTTAGTCAGGCCTAGGGCAGCACAAAACTTAAATACACTGCTGGGTACCCCTAACCCATTCATCTTCACTATCACCCGATGGTGGAATGCGGTTGGGGTGAAAGTGGTGGAGCGCTGCTGGAGTGATTATTATCAGTTTCTTATACGTTCATTGTTGACTAATTTCCTAGAGATACAAATCCTTTATGGCTTCAAATTAGCTGACTCACAGAATGACAAGCCCAAGGACAATACCTTCATTTCTTCAGTGGAAAGTTGATAAGAGGACAGGTATATATATATTTAATTCTTGTGTTCCTAACTATGTATGATTCTATCCCCTTGATGGCTTTGGGTGAATTGTTTGTCTAAAAAAACTGATTTTTGTGTTTTGGGGCTTGACAACAAAATCCTTGTTACTGAATGAAACTCTTTTGCAGCGAGAGTCAGGCTCGATTCACATCTATGCATGTTGCTTTTGACTGTTTCTGCAGTGTTTTCATTTAACCGGGTTTTTACTGCGATTTTACCTTGATTTTGCCACGATTTGCGTTTTGCATTTTTTACATTCACTGTATTTAGACAGTTGCTAAGAAATGGCTGCCGCTTCCTTAACAACCGATGAGTCATCTGGTATGGATTTGGAGGGGCGACCCACAAGCCAATTTAAAAAAAAAAATGGTGTGAGGGCACTACCAAAATCCATACCAGACCCTTATCCGAGCATGCAGCCCGGCAGGTCAGGAAAGGGAGCGAACCCCCCCCGACTCCTGAACCATACCAGACCCCATGCCCTCAACATGGGGAGGGGAGTGGTGCTTTAGGGTGGCCCCAAAACACTTTGTCCCCACATTGATGGGGACAAGGGCCTCTTCCCCCCAACCCTGGGCGGTGGTTGTGGGGGGTCTGCGGGCGGGGAGAGTCAGGTGCCAGGCATCACAGAGGTGAGGGTGCTGAAGAGTCTTCCTCCCAAAGTGTCATAGAGCTTTGCCGTGAACTGTTTGGTCTGTATTAAAATCCCGCCTCCTAGAGGGGAGGCTCCTATGATAGATCACAGTGATCAGTGCACAGCAAAGCTCCGTGACACTTCGGGAGATCACCGCTGTCACTGTGTGAGATCCATGTGTGCCCTGGCAGGCAGCATTGCTGGGCATTGCTGGGCACTGGTAGGCGGCATTGGTGGGCACTGTCATGCTGCATTGGTGGGCACTGGCATTGGTGGGCACTGGCAAGTGGCATCGGTGGGCACTGGTAGGCAGCAGTGATAGGCACTGGCAGGTGGCATTGGTGGGTAGGCTGCATTTGATGGGTACTGATGAGACTGCATTGAAGCATTGATCTCTTGTATTATGTTTGCATTCTCTGACCATCTCCTGTACTATGTCTGCAGTCTGTGACCATCTCCTGTACTATGTCTGCAGTCTGTGACCATCTCCTGTACTATGTTTGCAGTCTCTGACCATCTCATGTACTATGTCTGCAGTCTCTGACCATTTCATGTACTATGTCTGCAGTCTCTGACCATCTCCTGTACTATGTCTACAGTCTCTGACCATCTCCTGTACTATGTCTGCAGTCTCTGACCATCTCCTGTACTATGTTTGCAGTCTCTGACCATCTCCTGTACCATGTCTGCTGTCTCTGACCATGTCATTTACTATGTCTGCAGTCTCTGACCATCTCCTGTACTATGTCTGCAGTCTCTGACCATCTCCTGTACTATGTCTGCAGTCTCTGACTATTTCATGTACTATGTCTGCAGTCTCTGACCATCTCCTGTACTATATCAGCAGTCTCTGACCATTTCCGGTACTATGTCTGCAGTCTCTGACCATCTGCTGTACTATGTCTGCAGTCTCTGACCATCTCCTGTAGTATGTCTGCAGTCTCTGACCATCTCCTGTAGTATGTCTGCAGTCTCTGAACATCTCCTGTACTATGTCTGCAGTCTCTGACCATCTCCTATTGTATGTCTGCAGTCTCTGACCATCTCCTATTGTATGTCTGCAGTCTCTGATAATCTCTTATAGAGAGGGGGTAAAAAGGGGGGTTAAAAGTGCCTGTGATGTGGTGCTTTGGAAGTGCTGCCCATTCATTCCAATGGGCAGGGGCAGTTTGCGAGTGGTATATACAGCGCTTACAAACCGCCCCAAAGATGCTGCTTGCAGGACTTTTTCTAACATCCTGCAATCGCACTGCATGGGAATCTGTTTTTAGGCACTTTACAGGTGCTAGTTCTAGCGCTAAAACGCCTAAAAACTGCCTCAATGTGAAAGGGTCTAATGGATGTGGACCCCCTTTTGCCTTCATTCTTTGTGGCTAGTGTTGTGTAGTGACATCCGTGATGCCAATCTTCCATTCTACCACATCCCAAAGGTGCTCTTTAGGATGAGATGTGGGGAGTGTGGAGGCCATTGGAGTGCAGGGACCTCATTGTCCAATGGTGAGATGATTGGAGCTTTGTGACATGGTGCATTATCCTGCTGGAAGGAGCCATCAGAAGATGGGGGCACTGCAGTCATAAAGGGGTGGACATGGTCAGCGACAATACTCAGGTAGGGCGTGGTGTTTAAACCGATGATCAATTGGTACTAAGAGGCCCAAAACGTGCCAAGAAAATATCCCCCCCCCCCCCCCCCACACACCATCACACCCTCACCACCAGCCTGAGTCGGTGATACAAGGCAGGATGGATCCATGCGCCAAATTCTGACCCCACCATCTGAATGTCGCAGCTGAAATCCGGACTCCTCAGACCAGGCAACGTTTTTCCAATCTTCTCTTGTCCAATGTTGGTGATCCGGTGCCAATTGTAGCCTCAGTTTCCTGTTCTTAGCTGACAGGAGTGGCACCCACTGTGGTCTTCTGCTGCTGTAGCCCATCTGCTTTAAGGTTGGATGTGTTGTGCGTTCAGAGATGGTATTCTGCATACCTTGGATGTAATGATTTGGTTATTTGAGTTACTGTTGCCTTTCTATCATCTGGAACCAGCCTGCCCATTCTCCTCTGACGGCAGCAAGGCATTTTCCTCCACACAACTGCCGCTCACTGGATATTTTCTCTTTTTCCTACCATTCTCTGTAAACCCGAGAGATGGCTGTGTGTGAAAATCCCAGAAATACTCAGACCGGCCCGTCTGCCACCAACAACCATGCCACGTTCAAAGTCACTTAAATCCCCTTTCTTCCCCATTCTGATGCTCGGTTTTAACTTCAGCAAGTCTTCTTCACCACGTCTGGATGCCTAAATACATTGACTTGCTGCCATGTGATTGGCTGATTAGTAATTTGGGTTACCAAGTAAATGAACAGGTGTACCTAATAAAGTGGCCGGTGAGTGTATTTTTCTCATTTTGTATGCTTTTGTTTTGGAAAAATGGGCGATACTTTGTGTCATTTAGCTGCATTCAGATCTCCTTTTGTGCTCCCTATGTGGGCTCCCGCTTGCCGTGGTGGGGTTTCTCTGGGATGTGCCCGGCACGGAAGGCCCGCTGTTCTCTTTGTGGGAGCGGCAGGCTATTTCTACATATCGGGACATTGGGATTTGGGCCCGTCGACTGACTTCCAATGATTCCCCCGCCCTCCCTGACCTGTGGTCGTTAGGAGGAGGTGGCATTCTTTCCAGATATGGCACTGACGTTTACAGGACCGGAAGTACGGCAGCGCTGTCACAGTCATCAGGAGAACGGCACTTGCCTGATTGCATTGTGCCAAGTGTAACGTTTGGTGGAGGGGGGATTATGGTGGGGGGTTGTTTTTTAGGGGTTGGGCTTGGCCCCTTAGTTCCAGTGAAGGGAACTCTTAAGGCGTCAGCAAACCAAGACATTTTGGACAATTTCATGCTCCCAACTTTGTGGGAAGAGTTTGGGGATGGCCCCTTCCTGTTCCAACATGACTGCACACCAGTGCACAAAGCAAGGTCCATAAAGACATGGATGAACGAGTTTGGGGTGGAGGAACTTGGCTGGCCTGCACAGAGTCCTGACCTCAACCCGATAGAACACCTTTGGGATGAATTAGAGCGGAGACTGCGAGCCAGGCCTTCTCATCCAACATCAGTGCCTGACCTCACAAATGCTCTTCTGGAAGAACGGTCAAACATTCCCATAGACACTCCTAAACCTTGTGGACGGCCTTCCCAGAAGAGGTGAAGCTGTTATAGCTGCAAAGGATGGGCCAACCCAATATTGAACCCTACGGACTAAGACTGGGATGCCATTAAAGTTCATGTGCGTGTAAAGGCAGGCGTCCCAATACTTTTGCTAATATAGTGTAGGACTTCAAATATAGTCTCCAATATTCTACTTGGTGATATGACTGCTTATAAGAATAGATTTTATTCAACGACTCATATATTTTAATATTTGTCATAAAATGAATCTTTTATTCTAATATCAGGGGGCACCATCTCCTAGGAACAACAATAGACATAAGAACCATCTATACATTATATATGTGAGTGCCCGTCACGGCCAGAGCGGCCTAAACCTACCATACCATACTGGGTATAGCCTAAGGTGACCAGGTTTTTAAAATTAAATCCGGGGACAGATTTGGTCCAGGGACAGTGTCTTCTATCCGGGGACTGTCCCCTGAAACCGGGGATGTCTGGTCACCCTAGTATAGCCGATAACGTGAGATGCCAGGCCTGCACCCAGGCCTCCCAGATGTTATTAACCACTTCAATACCGGGCACTTAGAACACTTCCTGCCCAGACCAATTTCCAGCTTTCAGTGCTGTTGCGATTCGAATGAGAATTGCGCGGTCGTGTGACGCTGCACCCAAACAAAATTTTTATCATTTTGTTCCCACAAATAGAGCTTTCTTTTGGTGGTATTTGATCACCCCTGCGGTTTTTATTTTTTGCGCTTGTTGGGGAAATTGCATATTTCATATTCCTCATTAAGGTTGGCCTCACAAATATCTAATATCCTGGTTACCTTGCATTACTTATTGGCATTTGAACTGCCTTATATGGTCAAGCTAGCCCCTTCTCCTCAGGAATGTAAAGGTCATATTGTTGCTTACAGGGTGTTGGCTTGGGGGTGGGCTTTTCCCTTATACAAGTTCTATATTACCACAGCAAAAACCTATATGAGTCAGTCTCACCAAGAACAGCCATGAGGCATGTGTCTGGTCCTGGTCACCTATGCCATGAAAGGGACCCATGGCGGGAAACAAGCACCTTTAGTTAAGTATTCTTGATATTTTCTTTATCTTTATCTGTATCTGTCATTACTTGTAATAAATGTTATATTTTTAAGTATTTGCGTGATCTCTCTTTGCACATATCGAACATAATCCCAAAAACGTGACAAGAGATTTGGTACCAGGAGTAAGTGGGGTCAATATTTGTGCAAACAGGAGATACAAAAATGATGCAGAATTGTGCTAGACTGTTTGTGCTGGGTTTGATGTTGTGTACTTGTATTGTGAGCCAGAGTACATTCAGAAAGCGAAGGAAATGTATCAGATACTTAGCTGGCTTATTTGAGGTGCCTTTAGGTGATCAGGTGCAAGCAGAT
>BLSH010070966.1:1302773-1316381 GCA_018402905.1 Glandirana rugosa | reverse complement strand
AGACAGAGGGGGGCTGAGAGACAGAGGGGGGCTGAGAGACAGAGGGGGGCTGAGAGACAGAGGGGGGCTGAGAGACAGAGAGGGGCTGAGAGACAGAGAGGGGCTGAGAGACAGAGAGGGGCTGAGAGACAGAGAGGGGCTGAGAGACAGAGAGGGGCTGAGAGACAGAGAGGGGGGCTGAGAGACAGAGGGGAGGGGGCTGAGAGGGACCGCATAGCACTGTCCCCCCCATCAGCCCCCCCCCCCCCGGCTCTGTGTGTGGGCAGCTAAGTGTAAGTGATACTGGGTAACTGACAGCCAGCAGCGGCAGCGCCGAGTCTCCCCGTGCTTCTCTTGCTGCTCTGTTCCTTCATGCGGCTCCTTGGTAGACTTTGCCTCCCGCCTGTCCTCTTCCTCCAGCCCGGGCCACACTCTTCTTGCAGCAAAGAGGAGGTGCGTGGGAGAATGGAGGCTCTGGGAGTGCCGAGATGGCCGTGCCCGCTCCTCTTCATTGGTCAGGGAGGGGGGAGAGGCGGATCTCGCTCTCACATCTAACTGCCCTCCTCGCTGGCCACCTTCCCTGAATCCCCGTCCGCTGTTTGTTGCCACGCTCCCACTGGCCGAACTATGCATATAAACCGGCCCACTGAGCCATCGACCCACCGGGAAACTCCCAGTAGTCCCGATGGCCAGTACAGGCCTGTATACAGATAAGAATATTTCTGATAGAACACTGACTCGGGTGAACTTCTAATACAGAGGGATAGGAACTTTTAGAGTTAATTATGAGAGCAGAGAGGAGAAGCTACTAGAGGGAGGGGGAGGAGCGGGGAGTTGAAGACAGGCGCACAGGAGATAGGAGAGCTGGGAGTGACATAGCCTGCATAGACCACGGGGCTCGCAAGATAAGTTATATAAAGGGGAGTCAGTACACAGTGGGGAAGTCATGACCTGTCATTATCAAACAGATATTTTAGGGGATACAGAGGGAGAATTTAAAAAGCAAAAGCACCATGCTGCTAATTGCACATTAAAGAGACAGGAGCAGCATTTTTTTGGGGTTAACAAACGCTTTAAGCACTAATGTGCTGCTTTTAGTGCAGTCTACCTCTATACCTTCTTAATGATCTTAACAAATCACTGTGAATATCTTCTCACCTTCCAAGGGTCATATTCTAAAGCCTTCAATATTAAAGATGCAGTTTGATATTGCAGAGCTTCACATGCATAGGAAGAATGCCCAGGCCGTGGATCCATCAAATCTGGATGATTACAAATCCTCTGCAGCTGCGTCAGAACGTGAAGAACACTGACAAAATGGCCACCCTTTAGGGAATCCTGAGTTCTAACCAAGAATAAAAATAACTGTTAATACTAAAAGAGGTTCAAAATGTAACTATTGTAAAAACATATTATGTATTTTCTGCCCAAGGCTCTAGAAACTTTCTTACCCAGGCTGCATCATGATATCTTCATACAAGACCTTTTGGCGGTTTGATAACTGACACTTAAGTACATGCTCAGATTTCTTGTTTAGCTGCCTTTCCACATCTCTTTTGGTCCGTCGCAATATAAATGGTTGAGTGGACTGGAAAAAACAACACTAAATCTGAATGGCATAACTACACAAAATAATATGCACTAACAAAACATAAAAAATATTACAGCTATAATCCATCAAAAATAAATAAATAAATCACTTAGAAACTACTAGAATACGGTCTCAGGTGAGAAGATCATTTTGCATTTCTCTTAAAGCGGAGGTCCGCCAGGGAAAAAAAAAAATTAAAAAAGTCAGCAGCTACACATACAGTCGCTGCTCACTTTTAATAATAGGACATTTACCTGTCCTGGAGTCCAGCGTTGTCTGCAGTCGCCACTGATCTTCGGATCGGGGTCGGGTGCAGCTGCGTCCATTGCGGGTAAGGGAACCCGGACGTGTAGCATTACAGCTTCACGCCGGGCATCTTACTGCGCATGCGCGAGGCTCCGCTGCGCCCTGCTATTGGCCAGGCGGCCAGTAGTAGAGCGAGCAGGGAGGAGGGAGACGGGCTGCTGACGTCGGCGGACGGCCAGAGGTCCCGGATATGTGGAAAAGGACACCTGCCCTCTTCCCCCTCCCCCCGAAAGGAGCCAAATGTGACACCTGGGGGGGGGGGGGGTTGGTTCGTGGAGAATCCAACAAGCGGAAGTTCCACTTTTGGGTGGAACTCCGCTTTAAGGCTAAAATCTTCTTTCAATAACCAATTGCTTAAAAATCTGTTGATTGTATCTATTTATTGTCCTTGACACAAGAACTACTACTAGTCACTGGTTCGTGAAGAGAACACTGCTAGTTAGAAACAATTAGTTACAATGTGGTACTAGGTCTTACTGTACTCACAAAAATAGGGTACACTTGTAAAACCCACTGAGAAGAGAAGACCAAGCTAGCGCATTATAAAAGCACTTTAACAATCACTCTAATTATACTCTAAGGCCTCATACACACGGATGTTTTTTGACGCCAGAATTTTCTGGCGTTTTTTGCAGCTCTCCATGTGTCAATGGCCCCATAAAAACGCCGACATTTTTGAGCTGTAGATGGCGTCGGCGTTAGTGAGCTGAAACTAGATCCCAGGGCCAGCGTGTTCTGAGGCTAATGCAGTAGAAAGGATGCAGACATTTCAACTGCCCTGCTGCCTAAGGTGCCGCCAGAACAGGATACAGGCTAGCGGTACTGGATCTTCAGTCAGATGTGTCAAAATTTAAGTCAGCAGCTACAAAAACTGTAGCTGCTGACTTTTAATAAACAGACATTTACCTGTCCAAAGATCCATCGCTGTCCTCACCCAGACCAATTTCTTCATCAGTCTTCAGGTCACTGGCGCCGGCATCTCAATTGTGGGCAGCTGGCTGTGACTGCTTGCAGTTTCACAGGTGGCTGCCCACTGCTCTTTGCGAGTGGTCCGGCAGCCTTCTGGGACCTATGATATGTTCCAGAAGGTTGCAGGCAGGTAGGAGAAGTTCCAATCGGATAGCTTGATCTGAGCAGAAGTGGGAGCAATTAACTATCAAAATTAGATAACCGCTTCCCAACCTCCAACCAAAAAGAACAAAAATAATCCAAATGTGGCAAAGGAGGAAGAGCAGAACTCCCCCTTTTGGATGAAGTTCCACTTTAAAATCCTCGGCTCTCCTGCTGACATTGCAGGTTAAATAGAGCAAAAAACTCCCACATACTAGCCAGCATACGGTGTCAGTTGCATGTGGGTGTAATAAATTAGAATGTTCTTTAAGTTGATGCGCTTTTTTCTCCTTTTACGTTCAACACAAAGAAAAGCAGAGAGTTTTTATTAATTACCCGATGCAATCTTATTGAAATGGTATGTCGATATTCTTGGTCCTGATCACTGCCATCCTTCACTGGGAAATCCAAATAAGGTCTAGACAAGCCTGGAATAAGGAAATGCACCATGGTCCACAGGTCCTTCCATGTGTGTGGTAACGGAGTGTCTCGAAGAAGCAGCCGCCGTTGACTAAACCACAAAAATAGAAGATACAGGAAACACACAGCAAATCATGATACCACCCAGTAATGCATATCCATCTTTTTATTTGTCTCCATTTGTGTTATTTTCTATCCCTCCTAAACCTATGCATCCATGCATGTGCTCCTATTTTATGATATATATTAATGGGCAAACCTTGGAAGATTCAAAATAGCATCCCAGTGCTTCTCATTCATATTTCGAATCTGATGGACCTCGTCTAGCACTAGATACTTCCATCTCATTTTCATGAAGGCCTGGAGTCCTTTAAACAATTGCTTGTAGGAGGTGATACAGACATGGAAACTGTTGGGTTCATTCCAAGTCTAGTATAAAAGTATATATAAATTACTTCAATTTTAAAAACATGGATAAAAGAATTTCATAGCTTTTATGTGAAACAGTACCTGACGTTTCCTCCTGAGCTCTCGTTGACTACCAAAATACAGCAGCAGTTTAAATGCTGGGCACCAGCGTTTCAGTTCTAGCTCCCATTTAAGAATGTTGCAGCTTCGTGCAACAATTAGGTGTGGACCCCATACACCTGAGAATAAATTGATAAAATTCATTTCAAGTAAGTGCAGAACTTTTATTTAAATATAACTTGAAAAGTAATTTTTGAGAGGAATTTTCCTTCACTCAACTAGGAATAGACTTGACAAAGGTTTTAACTCTTCTTGATCATATTCTAAACTAGAAAAAAAAATTAGCTGTGGTTGGAGTTTTACTTTACTGTTCTGCTAGCTTATTACTCACCTTCACTGCTGGCCAGATGAGCTAGGAGAGCTATCACCTGGATGTTCTTGCCCAGTCCTGACTCATCTGCCAGGATTCCGTTAAGATTTTTTCTGTACTGTTTGGCTAACCAATCTAGCCCAATCATTTGATAATCTCGAAGTTTGCCATGTAGAAGGGGTGAAGCAGTAGTTTTCACCTGTGAATATTAAAACATTGAATAACTTACTTTAAAAAGATCTAGATAGATAGATAGATACCAACAGCTCTCCATGCTTCTCAAAATGAGATGAAACGCTTCACATTATCAGAGGATGACAACATTTTCCATGGTGCTGTAGCCAAGGCCAAAATAAACATTTCCCTAGAACAGGTTACTTTTTTGCTTCATAATACCTCATTTACCGTATGTGTAATTCTTTGCCTCAGAAGATTGTTAATAAAGCAAAATGAGAGTAAAAAGGATTGTGCCATGGCTTCTGAAAACACTATCCCTGTTTTCAATACTTTCTGACACTGAGCCGAAACAAAGGTGCCAGGAAGGGCATTTTCAGAAGAGGCAGCAACGGTAGCTTTCAGAGCTGGCAAAAAACATGCAGGAAGGGATCTCTTCCTTTTTTTTAAAAACGTGACCAACCAAATGATATACGGATCTACATACTCACCACCCCAGAGATGCGTGCACTACCACGAGGCAGTAATAGTTCTGCAGCACCAGCCACTTCGGCAATGTCGCGATTGTGTTTCCGTGAACCTACATGGGCAACACTACTTCCAGTCAGCAAAGAGTCTATGAGAACCACCTGCTTTTGTGCACCATCTGAACCTGTGTCACCTTCTGAAAAAAACAAAAATACAAACATAAGTTACATTATTAGCTATAAGAAGTTAATAATACCATCTTACAAAAGCATAACACATGCTGTTTCTTTCCCTTGCACTATTTGCTTTGTGGATCATATTTTTATCCCAAGTGACTTAAGGTTTTCTAGCAGTTTTTCTAATCCTACATATTTACCAAATACATATTATCCTAGATCATAAAGATTATCACACGGGTTTTCACTACGGAAATTTAAGCTAGCTTCTGCCTGGCATTAACTGCGTTACTATGAGATGTTTATTGACTAAATCTGGAAAAGGAGTCATTAAAAGCGCTTTCACACTGAACGCGTCGGCTGTTCGCACTAAAGCGCAGCTCGTTTTAGCGGCGCCCTTGCGCTACTTTTTGGCTAGCGGGGCACTTTTAACCCCAAAGAAAGGGTTAAAAAATCCTGTCTTGCGGCGCTTCCAAAGTGCTGTTCAAGAGCGCCCATTCATTCCAATGGGCAGGGGCGTTTTGGGAGTGTTGTATACAGCACTCCCAACCGGCCCCTAAAAGCGCCTGAAAACTGTGAAAGGGGTCTTAAGGTGATGTTTATAAATACCAATGAGAAAAAAAAAATACAGATTCTAAAGTAAGAGGCCTTCAAAAGTGAAAGTGATAACAAAGGCTCCCATTTTTCCCCTAAAGTAACAAAAAATAGGTTTATACTTACTGCTCTGTGCAAGGATATTGTTTAGTTACCTCCTCTTCTGGAGTCTCCTGCTGACTCTGTTGGCTCCTTCTCTCCTGAGTGTGCCCCCCATAGCAAACTGTGCGCTATGAGAGCACACATGCAGGCATGCACGCCCTACTGCTCCCTCATCACTGGATTTGACTGACAGCAGAAGAAGCCAATGGCTCCAACTTATCTCAGTCAGTCCTGTGAGAGCAGGAAAAGAGAGAAGACTTAGGTAAGAATTTAGGGGGGAGGGGAAGGAACAGCAAGTGAAAGGCTTTTTTTAACTTAATGCAGGTAATGCAGTAAGGTAAAAAACCTATTAACTTTAGAAACCAATGACCATTTTATGTAGAAAAATAATTATTCTCCAAAAATGATTATGAGATGCAATAAAAATTTTGCGTATTGTCAAATATAAAAATATGTGTAACGAAAACAACAAACACATTTAGGAAACAAAGTGACATTGCACCTCATGAACTAAAGCATCTTATGGAAACAAATAATTTGGAAAAGGTTAAAAAAAGAGAACATAAGTACTGTATTAAACAATTTCCAACCAAGAAGAGCAAGGAAAGCCTTCATATTTCGACATCAGTTTTGCCACCACCATAAAAAGACAAATCAAATACACTAAAGACTATACTAGCTGGTGACCATTTGCAATTGTTTTTTACCTAATCAGGCCATCCTTTTAACAAACTCTGCTAGAAAATAAATGAAACAAACCTTTACTTTCAGTTACTTTATAAACATTCCCTGAGATAGCTGGATTCTGAAAAATAGAAAAAATTAAGAATGAAATTTGGAGGAAACTGCTGATTAAAAATCCAAATGGAAAAAAAACAAACATTAGTGCATACTGCAGATTTGCACAAAATGGACAATGTTCAAACAATTGCAAAGCCAGCGAACAAAATCTCATAAGCATACAATCTGTACAAGTGGTATAATACAAATAATATTTAAATGCAAAAAATGTAAAGTGGCAATCTAGTTATTTTTTTTTATATATATATTTATGGTCCTCCCATGTCTTTAGATAGTATAGTAAAAATTTGACCACAGCCGTTTGGTCCTCTACTGCACCTCCCAAGCTTTTGGCTGTGCAAGGCAATTTTTACTTTAAATTAAATTTTGTTCCTGAAGGCTCAAGGCACATATACATTGCTCCATGGAGATAATTGGGAGAGCCAAGTTAGCCTCACCCACTCATCTGCACGGTATGTGCATAGATTAAAAGACCTTAATTCCTGGTGTATAAATATCCAACCACAGCATTTTCAAACAGAACAGAGAGCAGAACTAACTCTCCCACTTCCTTCACCTCCTGTCTCTATTGGCCAATAAGTCAGATAATGATGTCCGAAGGGCGAGCATGAATTTGCTCCTGAAACTGTTAGGAAGTGCCAATATTTTAGTTCAGAGTACCTCTATGGGTTTTCCAGGGTACTCATGAAAACATTTAGGCCCCATTCACACCTGTGTGTTGAATTTATGCATATTTTATTCACTTTTTTTTCTGTGTTTGTTGCATAACAGCAAAGGGCAGCCCATTCATTTGAATGTCTTGCCCTACGCACAACACACCAAACTAGCTCCCGTACCTTTATTGGGCAGTAAACCTCACAAGTTTTTGTATTACACATTTGAGGAGTCGTTAATAAATAATGGCAAAGAAAGTGCAATATGTGAGTTTCTGCTTGAATTCCTATAACACGCAGGTGTGGGTGCCTGCATTTTGTCCTGCAGCCAGTTTAGAATGTTTGAATTATGGAGATGCCTTATTTAAATGCAGCTCTTGAGGATTTTCAAAAACATGCCATTAAAAGGATGGTTAAAAGACTATAAGTAATCCTGTCATTTAAGAGAAATGTGTCTTAAAAGGAAACCAATTTTGCATACTAGATTTTATAAATGTAGCTGTATTATAAGCTTTCATTGTGACTTACCAAACATCGCTGTGTTCTCCCCTGCTGGTTAGCTCTTTTAGTTTCTTGACCTAGAGGCAGTTAAAAAAAAAAAAATAATAATTCCAAAAATAAACAAACAAAAGCCACATTATAAGACATGGAAACTGGACCCTTTTTTGTAAAGGGGGTTTGTGGGGACAGGAATATGCTGAAGGTGCAATCACCTATCCTACCTTCACTACTTAGCAAGCCTGCACTACCAGGAGAAAAAAAAAAAAGTCAGCAATAGCACCCACATTTCTATTGACAGATCCCCTATAACCACTGCTACCAGAGCCATCTTCCATATTTTTGCACACATTAAATACACAGGCCTTTAGATTAGTTAAATCCTGCAGAAGACCCAGGAGAGTTAAATGGTGGTAGTTCCAATTTGTGTTACATTCAATTAGCATATATATATATATATATATATATATATATATATCAAACGTACATTTTTAAAAAATATATATTTTTATTGAGTTTTATAGAAAAAACACAAAAGTACAATTTTTGTTTTTAAAAAAGGAAAGAAAACACACACAAACACACACACACACACACACACACACACACACAGAGCGTTTTCCCAATGCTTCACAAAACATATCAAAATAGTAACACAGACAGCGGTCCCAAACAGCCTCGAACAAAAGAGGCTTCTTCCGAAGCTCATAGGTTAGTTTATAAAGTGGGAGGCTACAGTTAATTAACTGTAGCCACATGGATATAACTGGGGACAGTGGCACCTTTCTATGCAAGTAGGATGGCCTTTTTAGCATTAAAGTATATTATGCATGCTAAGCGCTTCTCATATTTGGAGACGGACAAGTCTCCAAAAATACCAAGGTGACAGTTTTTGGGGTGGGAAATATTGGGCAAACCCAGGGTCGAGGAGATGGAGATGTTGACCTCTGACCAAAAGGCATGAATGACTGGGCAGGACCAAAGGTAGTGGAAGAAGTCCGCTACTTCTTTGCAACCTCTAAAGCAAAAAGCGTCTGGGTGCCCACCCAATTTATGTAGACATATGGGGGAACAGTTTAACCACTTCAGTCCTAGCCATCATTTTTTTTTTTAATTGCATTTTAGTGTAAATATGAGATCTGAGATCTTTTTGACCCCAGATCTAACAATTAAGAGGCCCTGTCATGCTTTTTTCTATTACAAGGGATATTTACACCTTGTAATAGGAATAAAAGTGACCAAATTTATTTTTTTTAAAAAAGGACAGTGTAAAAATAAAAAAGCAAAATAAATAAGAAAAAAATAAATAAAGCGCTCAGGCCCGTCGAGCTCACGCGTAGAAGCGAACACATACCTAAGTCATGCCCGCATATGAAAACTGCGTTCAAACCACATACCGCGATCGATAGCAATAATTCTAACACATGACCTACTCTAACTCAAAACTAGTAGCCTGTAGAAATTTTTAAAAAGCGTCACCGATGGAGATTTTTATGTGGCAAGGTTTGTTGGCATTCCATGAGCGGGCGCAATTCTGAAGCATGACGTTAGGTATCAATTTACTAGGCGTAACATTATCTTTTACAATATAGAAAAAATTGGGCTAACTTTACTGATGTCTTATTTTTAAATTCAAAAAAGTGAATCTTTTCCAAAAAAAAATGGGCATGTAAGACCGCTGCGTAAATACGGTGTGTCAAAGTATTGGAACGACTGCCATTTTATTCTCTAGGACAGTGGTTCTCAACCCTGTCCTCAAGTACCCCCATCAGGCCATGTTTTGGGAATTTCTCTTAGATAAAATATCTGCCAAAAATACCAAGCCATTGACTCTGATTTAAAGCACCTGTGCAAAATAAAGGAAAAACGGAAAACATGTTGGGGGTACTTGAGGACAGGGTTGAGAACCACTGCTCTAGAATGTTAGAAAAAAATATAATGTTTGGGGGTTCCAAGTAATTTTCTAGCAAAAAAAAAAACTGATTTTAACTTGTAAACACTGAATCTCAAAAAAGAGGCTCGGTCCTTAAGTGGTTATGTTGGATAACCCTATCCTTAGAGGAGATGACGGAGGATTTGTATGTTCCTTCAAACTCTGACCATTCTAGGTCTGTAATATGGAGGCCGAGTGACAGCCATTTTCTGTTGAGCCACCGAATATTTATCATTTGTGTCACTAGCCGGGTCCACACCGCCTACCATATATTCACAGCGGCAGTGTGGATGCTCAGCGCGAATCGCTGTAAAAAACGGCGATCTGCGGGTGGCGGCTAGGGGGCATGCGCGCCACCGCCGTACTCCTGAGGAGTGTGCCCGCGGCTCAGGTGGACCCGATGTCCACCGGCGAGCCGCGATGCGCGGCCACAGCCAAAGAATGAAGAACCGCGATGTAAACACGGTGGTTCCCCGCTCTGTTAGTGGGGGCATAGGAGATCTACTGATCCCTGTCACTGGGATCAGTTAGATCTCTTATGCCCACGGCAGCCCAGTCCCCCCACAGTTAGAACACACCCAGGGGAGGACACACTTAACCCCTAGATCTCCCCCTGCAGGTTAACCCCTTCACTGCCAATGACATTTATACAGTAATCAGTGGACATTTAAATTTCTGATCCTGAATAAATGTCATTGGTCCCAAAAAAAGTGTCAAAAATGTTCGACATGTCCGCCCCAATATCGGAGTACCGCTAAAAATTGCAGATCGCCGCCATTACTAGTAAAAAAATAAAAAAACCCAGAAATGAATTTTCATCATCTGTAAACACGGCCACTTTTGCGCAAACCAATCAAACGCAGATTGCGATTTTTTTACCAAAAATATGAGGAAGAATATAAATCGGCCAAAACCGATGAAAAAAAATGTTTTTTTTAAATTTTTTTTTGGATTTGTATTTTAGCAAAAAGTAAGAAATTTGGGTTTTTTTGCAAAAATGACGCTCTTTTTTTGTTTATAGCGGTGATCAGAAATGACGCAGAGGTGAGTAAATACCACCAAAAGAAAGCTCTATTTGTGGGAAAAAAAGGACACAAATTTAGTTTGGGTACAACGTCGCATGACCGCGCAATTGTCAGTTAAAGCGACGCAGTGCCAAATCGCAAAAAGTGCTCTGGTCAGGAAGGGGGTAAAACTTTCCGGGGCTGAAGTGGCTAGTAAGAGCAGAATAATATAAGGAGATCAATCCTATGGTGTCAGATCTACATAGTAGCTTTTCAAAAAGAAGTGACTTCTATAGGGCTGGAAAAGAAGCCAAATTTGGCTCCGATTACATTAAGTTAATTCAATATATTACCCTAATTTTTTTAGTAAAAAAAATAATAGATGGGTAGCAGTGAGTAAATAGAAACCCAAAATGTAAAGCCCTAAAATTATGAATGTGAAATAGTGACTAACTTTGGTAGCCAATGCTGTCACTTGAAAGGCCTTTAAAGATTATCAGTTTAGAGTTAAAAGGATAAGTTCACTTTTTGTAACATATTCAGAGTGTAACATGCAACATGTTACAGCTGCACCAGCCCAGGGCCCCCCTGAACCCCCAGTATGACAGCTAGTGGGGGATCTTCTCCCTCCCGCTAGCTGTCACAATCTGTAAAATACGCTGCCGTGTGGGCCTCCGCCTGCATGATCCTTTCACAGTGTTCAGTGAATCAGAAAAAGACATGGTCAGGCAGCCTTTGTGGCTGTCGGCTTGTAGTTCTCAATGAACTACCACGTCGCTGTTGAGCACTCTGGTAGTTCATTGATGCTTCCTGCTAATGTGCAACTGCTTGGCCACACGGTGTACAACCAAACAGCTTTCAAACAGTCTGCAGGAGCCCTGCATAGCACCCATGATCTGCTGATCATGGGTGCAATGCTTTCCAGGCTCCCAAAAAACAAAAAAATAAATAAATGCACATTTTTTTACCTGCAAAAAAGATGTGCATTTATTTATTTTTTTTGTAAGGGTAAGCTTATCCTTTAAAGGGTTGAGTTACCTTTACCAAGAAACTGCATATGCAGATAAGAAGTGTCCTTTGCAGCTTTAACTAAAGTTGAATAATGCCCTTGCTATAAAGGTGTAGGCCATTTACATACCTCATGAAGCCTGACCTGAAAACTCCCAGGACATTGCTAAGTAAGGCCAAGTCATTACTGCTCCCCTACACCATCACAGGAGCGAGCTCCTTCTCGTATACAAACCCCATCACATCTCCCCTGATGCAGTAGCTCTGAGCTTAGCGTTAGGGAGTTCACTTCTGTGATGGTAAAGGTGAACAGCAAAAACTGAGCTGAGCCTCGCTTAGCAACGTCCTATCAAAGTCCTGGGAGTTTTTAGGTCAGGCTTCATGCGGTACGTAAATGGCCAAAACCTATAGCAAGAGCAATTTTCAACTTTAGTTTAAGCTGCAATTTGTTTTTATCTACAGATGCCTCTCATCTGCCTAGGCAGTTTCTTGGTAAAGGTGAACTAACCCTTTAACCATAAATGATAGTACTAGAATTATTGCTCCCACTCGGATATTCGCAGTGATATGTAATGTGTAGCGCAATTGTGATTTTCACGAGTAGGTGTACCCGCCGCATGCACTTATGATCTTGTGTATATATATGTGAGACTGAGGGACTTATTAAAAGGGACATATAAAAATTAGAAAACACAAGAAAAAGTTATTTTGTTAACATAATTAACTTTACTGCAATCACATAGGGGGTCCAATACCTCCCTATGTGATAGCATACTGTAATTGTAATGACAAGCTTTCTTTAAAGAGAAGGCTGCTGATGTGACCGCAGTTTACAAATGGTGCTGGCAGACAAGTGGTTAAAGATGCAACAGTAACTTTTATTCATGCAATGTGCTGTACATAAAGAAATATGACAGTGGAAGTACTGAATGATAGGTATTATACGGTGTAAACTAACAGTTGTTGAAAGTGGGTCTCATGGTAGTATCATGCAACATATAATAAGAAAGGAAAACTAAAGCTACAATTGACAATTTAAATTTAGTTCATGTCACTGTTGGCGTTTCAGTACATGTTTACTGTATAAAAAAAAAATTGATTTTTTTCATTCACTGTAAAATCCTTCTCTTGGGAGTTTATTAAGCGACATAGAAAGCCTTACACTGTTATGATATACTCCCGCCTACAGGAGGATTAGAAATTGGCGTAACTGGGTAACATAAGAAGGTTTAAACTGTTGGGATGTCCAAAAGCAGTCCAAATAAGGGGTGAGCAAACAGCAACGTCTGCTAGCAAGCCCAACAAAATAGAATTGGGGAGTAATTGCAGCCCAGGATCCAAACCCACCAAGGTGTGAAATAAACAGAAAAGTTCTGTAGACTTAACATCTATGACACCAAAGATGGGAATATTTAAACAGAACATGGTGGTTCCATCATTTTCACACCTGCCATTCTGTTCTTGGACAAGAACATATGCCTTTCATGATGGCTGGATCAAGGTGTTGATGCTACCTGTGTGGATATAAATGCAAGGGTACTTTCCTGACACTGAACTGAAAACATGGCTTGCATAAAACTATAAAACATCTTCATTGTTACATTAATAGACTAGCAGAATGTGACTAACTTCTACAAAATAAGGAAAGGGATCAAGTCTGTTGTAGGAACAGTTATGAGACAAGGAACATTGGAAAGAAAAAATCTCTGAAAAAGGCATGATCAGCCAGAGAAAAAGGGATTTTATTATAACTTACCGTAAAATCCTTTTCTCCGAGTTCACTGACAGACGCAGCTCTTCTTGACTTTGTGGGGTTTTATGTTCGTCTTACCAGGAGGTACAAGACAAATTTATAAGGGTAGAAACCACAGTATCTACAATTCAGATGTCTTGAAAAGACAAATAAAGTGTGGAACCACCCAAACCTAGGACCCGACGTTAATGAGGGGTTAA
>BLSH010070966.1:1287920-1298219 GCA_018402905.1 Glandirana rugosa | reverse complement strand
GGTAAGATGCGGCGGGTCCCTGTGTTGGGGCCGGCTTCGCATCATGTTGGCCAGGTCGGGGAAAGTACAGAGCACAAAGACCCTCGATGCCCCCACCGGCTTCTTGATAGCAGATCATCTTGATTGCAGAAAAAAGAAAACAAAAAAGAAAAAATGGTCACAATAGGACCGCAGTTCCCATAGGGAAGCCAGGTCAACTCCTTGCAAACTAGGCATTGAAACTGGAGAGCTCCTCTGTGAGGGGGGGTTTTAATGTAGGAAAGGAGGACGGCCCCCAGGGGAGGGGCCAGCTGAATTCTTTCCCTGCCTAGTTAACTCCTGGTAAGACGAACATAAAACCCCACAAAGTCAAGAAGAGCTGCGTCTGTCAGTGAACGTAGGAGAAAATAGGAAGGCCCCTGACCTTATATTCACATCTCTGTGTGCAGCTGCAAGTTCTGGGAACTCGGTGATTCCCGCACCTGCAGTGAATACGCACGGCTCTGCCATTCATTCTGAATGGCACCCCACGCATGTAAAATCGCAGTTCATGTGCGGAAACCGCAGGGAAATCGCATGGTCAAAAAGACCATGCAATTTCCCTGCAGCTGCGTTTTTGAAAAGGTGCACGCACCTTTTTTTTTTCAGAAACAAAGATAAATTTCCTGCTCAGCTTATCGACCAGCTGTGGTGAGGGGATGCACTGGACACCTTTGCTGCCACAGTGCTATGTGCTAGGTGTCTGGTACACCCCTCTGCCTTTAAGGAAGGGTGGGCTCCCTCCAGGCTCATCTGCCCTCTGCCAATCCATTATAATAAATGTGCTTCCCACTGTGGAGGCTCTCAAAATTTAGAGTTAGGACTACAGAAAATACTGGGGGTGCCTTGACAAGGCTCTGTAGCTTACGCATGTATTTGCACGTTTTTAATGCATACTGTTAGACAGGAAAATTTGATTGTTTGCAGGCTTGTCGGTAGGTTGAGCTTGGAGTTTCTTTGCTTTTGTTTTTACATGCATTGCCCTTCCGTGTGCCCCTTGTTGCAAAAGCTAGTTATAGGTGAGGGTAATGGTAAAGAAGGGGTTATCCTGCTCTGGCCTCCATATTTTTTGTTTGCAACTGCCCTGATAGCGACAGTTTAATTTGATAGTATAAGACCAGACAAGAAAGAAACATTATGCCTTGAGACAGCAATCTAACAAATATATGTTTCATTAATAAGGAACAGGCATACCATTTTCTTTTTCATGTCTTGCACAGAAGACTTTCCTTCTCCTCTCTTGTAATTGAACCTGAAGTTTTATCTCTACCACCTAATAGGAAAACAAAGCATATGTGGGCAAGAGACATACATGCAAACAAGTCACACATTATAATTATGCAAATAGCATATTTTCATGGTTAAGTAACTGTATAGCCATAAGCGTGTCACCACGTGCCAATGTTGGGGCCTAATGATAAGCACTAGTCACAGTGCTCTGGGATGTGGGAAAGAAGTTTGAATAGTCTTAACCAGTAGAGAGACCATGGAGACCACAACTTACACACTTAGATCTTAAAAGTATATGCTGATACCACAGGCCAAATGGTTCACAAATCAGGTGCAGGACTGCATTTATATAAAGAACTTATAGTTTTTACAATTTAAAAGTCAAAAATATCAGGCATTGTCCTCACATTTCACAACACAATCAGGAAAATATATGCATATATAGCAGGGATCAAACAAAAGTTTCTTGGGAGCTGCATCCAGCTCAGAATAAAGACAACAAAAAAAACAACCTTTAGTGTTTTCAGTTTCAGCAATAATAGGATGTGTATTTTTTGGACTCTTAAGAGAGACAGAAAGTTTTTCACTTTATATATGCATATATGTAGCAAAGTTGTATGAGGAGCAGGATCATAATAAAGAGAGGGGCGAGACCTGTGTCTTTCAATGAAATCCAAAAAAAGGATTTTATAGAGAGTACAAAACTCCTACTTTTTTCTCACCCATTGACGTACTGTACACAGGAAGTCTTTCACCTTCAGGACATCCACAAGTGGCCCAACTGGGAGATAAGCAGCAAAGCAACAAACACTAAGAGGCCCAAAAAAAAATGGAAAAGGTTGGGACAGCCTGCAGCTCAAGGAGCTGCCTGAAAGTCCTCACGCCCAAAGCAAGTTACAAAGAACACCACCTTGTGAGTGGATATAGGGAGAGGAATGACCCTAATGAGTTCAAACAGCATTTTTTGAAGAGCATAGAGAACCAGATTTAGATCCCCTGGAGCCACAGGGGAACAAGCAGAGGGCTCTTCATGCAAGATTCCCTACAACGGCTCTTAATCAAGGATTGAGAGGCCGACGGTTTTTAGAAGATGGCAAGAAAAGAAACATTACACTTGATAGTGCTGGCCTAGGCCCAACTGCAAGAAAGAGGATTCATCCCATAGAGCATCTAATAAGGTGGAAGCCCTGAGACTCACTCCAAGTGGAGTTCGAGATGCCTCTGTCCCTCAATAACTGAGCTTAAAGAACCATGCTGTTAAAGCTTGCAGCCGCAGGATAGGAAATTAGTCCTTAGGGCAGAAGAAACAGGTGATCTAATAGAGCCTACAGAGCGTTGAGTGTTGGGTCCTTAACATCCTCCCACCCGGCCACTGCACACAAACGGCCGGGTGGGCCTCTCATTGTTCTGAGTGGACGTTCAGGAATGTCCTCAGAATGTATGCTCGCGGCGCGGCCTCGATCCTGTGATCGTTATGGTAACAGGACCCGGCCGAGCACAGATTGGGATATGGGCGCTGTCACAATCACAGCCGTCACAATGTAAACAGACGTGTGTCTCTGTGACCGTTCTCTCCCCGCCTAGCTCAGTACGAGGGTGATTTTACACAGAGAGTTGTCACAGATCACCCCACAAACAGTAGGCCAAGCTCCACTGATATCCCTGTCTCCATACATGTCAGTGTCTCCATGAAACATCTGTACCAGTCCCCAAAACATCTGTCTGTCCCCCATCACATCTGTCACAATGCACACATCAGTCTGTCCCCATCACATTATTTTTACCAAAGAAATGTAGCAGTATAATTTTTGGTCAAAATTAATAAAGAAAAATTACTTACTTGCAAAGTTTTATAATTGAAACTAAGAAAAATGCATTTTTTTTTTCAAAATTTTCGGTCTTTTTTCATTTGTAGCACAAAAAATAAAAGCCCCAGTGGTGATTAAATACCACCAAAAGAAAGCTCTATTTGGGTGAAAAAAATTATAAAAATGTAGTTTGGGTACAGCGTTGCATGACCGCGCAATTGTCATTCAAAGTGCAACAGCGCTGAAAGCTGGTCTGGGAAGGAAAGGGGTGAAAGTGCCCAGTATTGAAGTGGTTAAAGACAGATGCACCCTAATGGAATGGTAGTCATGGCGGGCCACTGCCCGATCTACAGTAGGGGCAGTCCACTTTAAATAAACACAATACTAATGAGCACTAATGAGCAGAATGAGGTAGGAAGGACAATGGTCCCGTGGTATGTAAGGTGCTCAGCACAGATCGCTAGGTGCGATTGTCCTAGTTCCAACCTCCATTGGTTAAATTATGACTGTGGAAACAAGTTGTCCCATGAGAGCTACTGGTCCATTAGATGTGTAGGTCTGACAGTCCAGTGTGACTCACACTGACAAGATCAGGTTCACAGGTAAGTATACAGCCCTGTATGCTGCCTTGAGTGCAGGTGTGTCACATAGCCCATAGGTACTATCTCACTCTCGAGACTTTACTGCTAGGTAGTCCCTCTGTTTCTGTGATGCATTTTCAGCTGTCTCTATATCTGATCATTTTTAAATTTATGTTTGGGCATTGATAAACCTAGATGTTCCACACCACAGCTAGCAGCGCTTAACTGAGCAGTGAGCTGATGGTCAGATTGCCTAGGATTCATGTAAGAGTACCTGCCAGATAAATACATGTATAATAGATATGTTACGGCATGTGTGTGACCCCGGGGTGCATTTAAAGACAACATTGTCATTTATGTCTTGCTAAGTATAATTGGTTTTAGTTAAAATTTTGTATTAATAAAGTGTTTTTTTCTAGTAAATGCCGCTGGGTTATCCCTTCTTTCTCCTTCTGGAGTTAAGGACCAGCTATTGGTAGGGGTCTATCCCCCTCCCTTTCATGGTGTCTAGTGTACCTAGGTCCATCATTCAGGTGAACCCCACCCTGTTCGTCAGGGTGAGTCGGCTATACTAATTTGAACTCAACCCTTTATAGGGGTTTTGAGTTCCGTGTCCTTTTCCTTGCCCCTGTCCCTTTTGTTGTTATACTATAATGCCCAGTGTATTGCTTCACACGGACCTGAGGATCTCTTCTTTCCTGATGCTGGCACCACTCTGAAGACTGCTAGCTGGGATAAGAGATGGAGTGCAGTTGGTATCACTCTGCATGGGACAGGAGCCAGCACTACAGAGGAGGCATCGGCTTATACGGCTATTGCTCCCTACTACAGCTCCAACTTTACAAGTAGTCCCACTGCATTGTACTCTGTTTGATGCTTTGCAATAGCGGGTCAGCAAACCCAGTCCGAGATCTACCAGCTACCTGTCCGCGATCTACTGGTAGATCACAAGCTACAGGTTGCTGACCCCCGCAGTAAACCATAGGACATAGTACAACTCTGGTACTTCATCAGATACCAGCCTTACCTGCTGAATATTTGCCCAGAAATGTTGAATCTCTCGAGCAGCTAGCCATGCTATGCGTCTAAGTCGATCCTCCCCTTCCTTCTTGGCCCTGGCAACACTTTTCACTTTCTCGGACAAGTGTCTTGCAGCTGTTCTAGCCATCTGCAAACAAACACTTACTGTAAAAGAAAAATCTCTAAAAGCATTATCAGTTTATTAATCATAATGTGAAACTGCTTCAAATAGAGAAATTACTAATGCATCACTATTTATTTATGTAGAGATGGGAATTGTTACTCCGCTTTTGTTACAGCAAAAATCTTAACTTACAAAACAAGTGCGAGTCAAATTAATGCAGAAAATTATTTTGAAAGGTGCAGATAACCTAGCAATACTACAGGTTACTTTCATCCACTCTATGCAATTCCTGGCATTTAAAGAGACTTTGTAAAAAAAGAACTGCTGCAAGAATAAGAGTGTCTGCATATACAGTGGGGAAAATTATTATTTGATCCTCTGCAGATTTTGCAAATTTGCCCACCTACAAAGAAATGAAAAGTCTATCATTTTTATCATAGGTGTATTTTAAATGATAAAGACAGAATATCAACCAAAAATCCAGAAAAAAAAACACACAATACAAATGTTATAAATTGAGTTGCAGTTCAGTGAGTAAAATAAGTTCTTGATCCCCAAGCAAAACAGGACTTGGTACTTGGAGAAACACTTGTTGGCAAACACAGAGGTGAGACATTTCTTGTAGTTGGTTACCAGGTTTGCACACATCTCAGGAGGGATTTTGGTCCACTCTTCTTTACAAATCTTCTCTAAATCCTCTAAGTGTAACTTTACCCATAACAACTTGATGAAAAATAATGTTCTTTAGCAAGGAACATTCATTCCACATTATTATGCTACCAAAATGAGTGTGTGCTGTAAATTGCCTCCAGCATTGCTCCGGTTTCTTCTTTCTGGAGGCTGCCATTTTGCTGAAGCCCAGCAGCAGTAAATCAAAGTGGAACTAAATCCATCGATTTACCGTTTCAAAAAACAGTTACATTCCTGGAATGTTGGAAATGCAAACTGTCACATTTGATGGTGTCCTCAACCAAACTGCCAAACCATCAAATGGCTGATTTCATAACTCATCACATGGGCAGCTGCAGTTCAAATAGAAGCAGCTTCCTTGGTTGTAAACGGTAGGAGGGTTTAATTCCGTTTAAAAGGTGTCAGCAGATCGGCCCTGCAAACTCTGCAGTGCTTAAAAATGGAGAGCAACTGAGCATGTGCAGAGCAGGGTGAGACAGTGCATTACTGGATTGAAACCACTTCTCGCCCGCGCTATAGCCGAAAGACGGCTACAACGTGGGCCTGAATTGCCGGGAGGGCGTCCATGGACGTCCTCCTGAACATGCGCTGTTTGCGTGTCTCTGCGGGGACACGCAATGCACGCTTGGTGACCACCGAGTCGATGAGACTCGGCCCCTTACCACGTGATCAGCTGTCAGCCAATGACAGCTGATCATGTGATGTAAACAGGAGATCGGTAATCGTTTTTTTTTCCCCTCACGCTGTTAGCGTGAGAAAAAAAAAAAAACAAAAAACCTTTCACCGGCTTTTGGCAGCGGGACATCGGTCCCTTACTCAGAGAGCCGCGGCTGTCTCATGTGTGCGCCCACCAGTGCCATTTATCAGTACCCACAGTGCCACCTACCTTTGCCCAACAGTGCTACTCATCAATGCTCACTAGTGCTGCCAATCAATGCCCATCAGTGCCTCATCATCAGTGCCACCGATCAGTGCTGCCTATCAGTGCCACCGATCAGTGCTGTCTATCAGTGTCACCTACCAGTGCCCTCCCATCAGAGCAGCCTATCAGTGCCCATCAGTGCAGCCTATCAGTGCCCATCAGTGCAGCCTTAGCGCAAATCAATGAAGGAGAAAAATTACCTGTTTTCAAAATTTTATAAACAAAACGATGAAACTTTTTTTTGTTGTTTTTAAATTTCGGTCTTTTCTTCGTTTTTTTAACAAAAAATAAAAAAGCCAACAGTGATTAAATACCACCAAAAGAAAGCTCTATTTGTGGGGAAAAAAATGATAAAAATTGAATTTGGGTACAGTGTTGCATGACCTCGCAATTGTTATTCAAAGTGCAACAGCACTGAAAGCTGAAAAAATTGGTTTGGGCAGGAAGGGGTTTAAGTGCCCAGTAAGCAAGTGGTTAAACAGTATAGGCACTTATTGTTAAATGTTTTACATAGCTATACCTGCAAAAGGGGCCAGCTTGAAGTGATCTAGCAGGACTTAAATTTTCAGACTTAAGTTACACTTTAAGGTTTCTTGGTTGTCACTCGAAGTTTCAGCTCCCTCCATAAATTTTCTGGCTAGGCCACTCCATGACCTCAATGTGCTTCTTCTTGAGCCACTCCTTTGTTGCCTTGGCAGTATGTTTTGGATCATTGTCATGCTGGAAGACTTATCCATTACCCATCTTCAATGTTCTGGCTGAGGGAAGAAGGTTCTCATCCAAGATTTTACAATACATGGCCTTGTCCATTGGCCCCTCAATGCGGCAAAGTTGGCCTGTACCTTTAGCAGAGAAACAGACGCTTCATTTCTTTGTAAGTGGACAAACTTACAAAATCTTCAGGTGATCAAATAATTATTTTCGTGACTGTATCCTCAAATTCCTGACCATTCTGACAGGTCAATCTTTGGCAATACATAACAGCTAGGAAGCTTACCTTCCTTAAGAATAGCATTAATTTGCGATGCTACCGAAATCATCCAGAATTCATTGACAGCTGCGTATGACCTGCAGATGACTCCCACTCTGACCTGCTTCAACTGGGTTTTGCATTCCAAAAGACTTGTATGGGAATGCAAACCCTACTTAAGTGTACAAAAGCCAGTTGAGACAGGCCCTGTCGAGGCTGCTGTGTATATACTGCATGCAGGTGCCTCTAAGTGACAGCACTTTATAGCTGCAGTATTTTTAATGACACAATGAGGTGGATTTGCAAGGGGCGGTCAAGTCAAACCAGGACTTTTGAGTTTATACAATAAAAGAATTTCAAGGAGTGGAGACTGCATTTATTTTTCAACATACTCCTCTGCTACATTTATACACTTATCTTAGCTTTTTACCAATGCCTGGAAAGCTTTGGCATAGAAAGATTTATCAGCATGCCTGAACCATCATAGGACACAGCTGTCATCAGTGCTGAAATGCTGACCTCAGAGGAACTCTTTTAGGGATCCAAACAGGTGGAAATCACTCAGGAGCGAGGTTCGTGCTGTAAGGGGGATGTGCCAATACTTCCCAGCAGAGTTGCTGTAATGTGCACATGAGCAGTATGAGATTGTGCGTTGTCCTGGAAAAACAGGACGCCCTTAGTGATCAAACCAGGACATTTTTTTCCACAGAAGCGTATGCACATGACTCAGAACACAACAGTAATATTCATTGTTGATAGTGGCACCACAGGGTAGAAAATCCACATGAATAACGCCACTTTTGTCCCAGAAAATCTTGCATGCAGACTCACCACACCAGGTGGTGGTGAGTCTGCATGCTTCCACTGCTTTGATGCTTGAGTGAAACGACGTGCCCAGATTTCTTAACATGTAATGATGCAATCCAAAAAAACCTGGCCTTCCCTGTCAAAAGCTCCTTCAACACAGTGCAGACTTCAACTCTTCTGCACGGGTCAAAAGCGGAAGGATGTCCTACTGTCTAACTTTTCAAACATGCAAATGTTCGTGAATGATTGTGTTCACCATTCCCCACTGAAAGATTTGTGTCTTGTGCAATTTTACGACAGGTTATGCGTCGATTATCCAGAATCAGGCGGGTCCATGTGCTGAATTTTCATAGGAATGATTGCTGTGGGCTGGGAGCCACCACGGCCGGGATCGTCACGGACGGACGTACAGCCATCTTTGAAACCTTTACACTATTCAAATGATTACTGCAGCTGAGCGTCTCATCAATGTACTGCGCCTGAAGTCTTCTGTAGAGATCTGTGGGTTTTATGCCTCACAAGAAATGTCATCACCACATGATGTTCCACACACGCACTAGCACTGTTGTCTGCCATCTTGATTAAAAGCCTTTGGACTGGCCCGTGACATGTGTGCAACCTATCAGTAATAGGACAGACTTGCCACTTACTACTGCATGTAGTACCGCCACGCTAGAATCCCTTTTTATACCTGTAAAATTAAAAGCTCCGCTATTTTCATCATCCAATCACCTGAAAGAAAAAATGCTGTTTTTTTTCTTTGCAGGTGATGGGTATTCTTTGTAAAGTGAAGCTTTACTTAATTTACTAATTTCTTGCAAAGTGCACAGTCTATTACCTTTAGTGAATCAACATTACCCTCATTAATAAGTGAAGAAAACAATTTAACCACATTTCGCTACCTTCTTAGCACTGGCAATTTTCCACATTCTCTCTTGTGCAAAGTCAGCAGCCATCCACTGCATCTCTTCCAAAAGATAGTCCCAGTGCGACTTTGGTCTGCTGGGCTCCATAAGTTTGGGTAACCTCCTCAATGACCAAAGGCCTTCTTTCCGAAGCTCTGTGATTCGTTGATGAATATGGTTTTCCTGCACAATGCATGAAAGAAATGATATGGGTAAAATTATTAAACAATTGCCACCAGAACCTGACAGGGATTCTAACACTTTCCTACTATAAATGTTAACAAAAACTGGTTTCACTTTAAGGAACCTTCCTAAAACAGAAGGCATTTACAGGTCATTTTATAACCCTTTTCTATATTAAATTATTTTATTACATAGCAAAGATAAATCAACGTTTAAATACCTGCTCTAATGGTTTGGACACTTCCTGCGGTAGGTCATCTGTAACTGCTTGTAAACTCTGGGAGTCCTGGGGTAAAGGTGACTTGGATGAAGCAGGTGACAAAACCTTGCTGGCCCCTGGGGACATCATCCTCTTCGGTGAGACACCTGCAGTTGAAAAGGCAGGTTCTGGAATACAGGTCGGGGTGGAAGGTGAGGAAGGGGCAGGAGTCAAGGGCTTTGCAATATCAGAGCCTGACTTCGATGAAGACACCTGCTGGAAAAATTAAACTCTGAATAAATGAAAACCACCAAGTATATATCTTAAACCAAAAGCAAGCATTCAGTAACAGCTCAAAAATTACAAAGATAAAGGCTTAAATGGTAACAGATATGTTTTCATTTTTTTTTTTTTTTTAACAGGTAAGGATTTTGTTGCAACAGCAATAAATAACTTAATTTAAATTATTTTTATAATATATTTCCTTAATTGAATTAAGTTGATTATTTAATTTGCACACTTCGTACGATCGCTCGTCATGTACAATTAACACCAGAACACGTGACGAGAAACGTGTGATTTTAAGGGTATTAGGGATCAGGTAGAGCTCTCGTTTTGTACGTGGTACGGTGCTGTCGAGAGATTGTCTTTGAGTCTAGTGACGTAGTAGGGATTTAGCCGTCAAATCACAGTGAAATTCAAATTTCTAGCATGCTTCACACGTTTAATTTATTAGTTGAATTAAGTTAATTCCTTTATATAATATTTTTATTAAATTTAATTCAATAAATAACGACAACGTTGTTTTAGGAATGGACAATTTTTTTTTTTTTTTTACTTTT
>BLSH010070966.1:1241358-1255406 GCA_018402905.1 Glandirana rugosa | reverse complement strand
GCAAATCGGCGTGTAATGATTGGTTTGCACAAAAGTTATTGCATCTACAAACTATGGGAATTGATTTACGACGTTTTTATTATTTTTATCTAGTAATGGCGGCGATCTGCGATTTTTATTGGGACTGCGATATTGCAGCGGACATGTCGGACATTTTTGACACTTATTTGGGACCAATGACATTTATACAGCGATCAGAAATTTAAATATCCACTGATTAGTGTATAAATGTCACACCCCCTTGATCACTAAGGGGATGATCAAGGGGTTAAATGTGTTCCCTCATTGTGTTCTAACTGTGTGGGCTGGCAGGGGCATAACAGATCTCACTGATCCAGATCATAGGGATCAGTAGATCTGTCATGTTCCCCGTTCTGCCTCTCTACTAGCCGATTGCGGGTCTCGGGCGGACGTTGAGTCTGCCCACCCACGCAGCGTGTGGCGGCCATGAGAGCACGCCGTTGGGGGCTGTATGCGCGGGGAGCACGCAAAGGGGAGGACGTCTATGGACGCCCTCCCGGCAATTCAGATCCATGCTGTAGCCGTCTTTCGGCTATAGCGTGGATCTGTAGTGGTTAAATAGCCACAGATTACTGTATAAATGTCATTGGCAGAGAAGGGGTTAACCTGAAGGGTGCACTCTAGGGGTTAACTGTGTTCCCTGTGTGTGTTCTAACTTGATGGGGGCTGGGCTAGCAGGGGCACCAGAGATCTAACTGATCCCGAGTACAGGAATCATTAGATCTCTGACATGCCGCCTGTCAGAATGGGGAACCACCGTGTTAATATCGATGGTTCCCCATTCTGGCTCTGCCACAGGGCATCACAATTCGCCAGGGAACATCGAGTCCGCCCGACCACGCGGCCCCGCTCAGTTTTGGACAGAGTGGAGGCATTAGGGCCCCTGTTGATTTCTATTGCTGTCTGTGTCCCTGTTAAGAAGATGCACCCGCTCTATTTCTCCTGTTTACCATTATCATTGAAAGTGAAAGTAAAAGAAAATCCCAAATTATGGGTGGTCCCCAGAAAAGTAATAGATGGGAAATCTTCCAATGGTGACACTAGTTCTGGTGACCTGGGGGTCCCCAAGAAATTCCTTTAATTTGCATTGATTTCCTTTCACTTACTGTTTGGCTATGGGACAGGAAGTGAAGGGAAATCTCCCCAATGGGACAGAGATAGCGGAAAAAAATCTGACAGGTGTTATAACCCTCCCTTGCTCTATCCAAAATTTAAAAAGAAGATTTACCCATAGTTCTACTTTAAATACACATGAATCCCAAAAAAGATACATTAGCTTCTTTGCTGCGTTTGTTGGGTGTAGGGCAGCCCCTTGAAATGAATGGGTTGCCCTACACATGAAGCGTGACAACGCTTAAAAACAAATAACAATGAAAACTTCACAGGCAAAAGGAAAAAAAAAAAATAGGAAGACGGATGCATGTAATTATGGCTGCTGCAGTCTACAAAATGTCTCTAACTTCCACATTTGTGAATCCTATAAATGTGTATATAGACTGCGCTGTGAATTAAGATTACTAACAGTTTACCACGTATAAACATAAACAGTTCCTTTTTTTGAACTTTTATATGTGGTAAGCTGTTCTGTAGGGATGCATTGATACCGTTTTTTTAGCGACGAGTACCGATACTTTCAGTCCAGTACTCGCTGATACTGAGTACCGATACTTTGAGGTGTGATTTGCGTCCATATAAAATGAATGGGCGCAAATCGCACTGCAAAGAATCGCATGCAATTTATGCCACCACTCGTGAACCCAGTAAAGAAAGCGAAGAGCCCTGTAGTGCAACAATAGGCACGTTATTAAAATTTTATAACAACTCACAAAATAATACATATCCGCAGCGTCCCCATCCTGCCGATCATAGCAAATCACAGCCGCTGGAGGTGCTCACAGGACTGGAGGAGACGTTCTGGGACTTGTGAGAAGGCAGAAGTGATGTCAGCTTAGGGGCGGACCGCCGGTCATCTCCTCCAGTGGCTGTGGTTTGCTATCATCGGCAGGACGGGGACACTGCAGATATGGATTTAACTAGATATTTACTTTGTGGGTTGTTACAAAATTTTAATAAACTGCCTAATGCTGCACTACATGGTGCTTTGCTTTCTTTACTGGGTTCACACACACAGGAGCGGTGGGGGGAAAATTGCATGCAATTCGGTAAGGAATCACACTGCATTCCTGTTCAGATCGTATGCAATTCTTTGCAGTGCGTTTTGCAAACATTCATTTTATATGGACGCAAATCGCACTGCAATGACAGGTCCGTGTCTGCTCCACTATGCAGAGTGGACACAGGCACAGCCCGTTGCTCTCTGTGGGGTCATCTGATGGAAATGGACTGCCTGTCCATTTCCATCCAACTGTCATCTGATCCTCTAGGCAGATGGGGGAACGGATCCCCATCCGTCTGTTTTTGACAGCCCAGATCGGATGACAGCAGGCGTCACGAACATGTCCGCTCACAACCACTGCTCCATAAAGAGCCATGGGTGGTGTAATCGGGTCTGCCTGAAAAACTGACAGTTGAACCCGATCGGTCAGTCAGTGTGAAAGTGGCCTTATAGAGCACATAAAAATGCATAGTAGGGGGATGGTGACTTAGAATGTACACTGAGCTATGCATGTACAATGGATAAAATCTCTTGCACATGTGCGCGGAGTTACGTTATCTGATGCCAGCTGAGGAGATCATGTTGTCACAGAGCATGAAATCTCACAAACGTCCCAAGCTGACTTCAGTTCCACTTTAATGCTTTTTTTGCAATTTGTTTTCCTTCATTTGCTATGGGAAAGAAAGTGAAGGTAAATCTCCTCTATGGGAAAAAATCTGACAGGGATTATAACCCTCCCTTACTCGATCCAAAAAGTTCTACTTCAAAGTGGAACTTTAGTCAGAAAAATAAAATGAAACTTTACCTATAACAACTTGATAAAAAATAATGTTCTTTAGCAAGGAACATACATTCCACATTAATAATTATGCTACTAAAAGGAGTGTGCCGTAAATTTCCTCCAGCATTGTTACTGTTTCTTCTTGCTGGAGGCTGCCATTTTGCTGAAGCTCAAAGCCCCTGAACAGCAGTAAATCATAAAAGCGTTACTAAACCCATTGATTTAACGGTTTCAAAAAACAGTTACATTCCTGGAATTCCTAACTGTGACATTTGCTTGTGACCTCAACCAAACTATCAAACCATCAAATGGCTGGTGTCAGCTGATCACATGTGCAGATCACACAGAAGCAGCTTCCTTTGCTGTAAAGGATAGGAGGGTTCAATTCTGCTTTAAGGCTGTCCATGATCCAGCAGGACTTAATTTTCTAACTAAAGTTCCACTCCTGCTAGATGACTTCAGGCTGGCCCCTTTTGCAGGTATAGCTAGAAGTGTCTATATTGTGTAAAATCCAGTAATGTACACTGTCTCGCCCTGCTCTGCACATACTCAGTTGCTCTCTATTTTTAGGCTGAATTTGTAGAGGCCGATCTGCTAAAAGTCTTAAAGCAGAAATAAACCCTCCTATCCTTTACAGCCAAGGAAGCTGCTTCTGTTTGATCTGCAACTGTCATGGTGCTGTACATGTGATCAGTTATGACGCCAGCCATTTGATAGTTTGACATTTTGGTTGAGGAAACAAGCAAATGTTACAGTTTGCAAATCCCGGCATTCCAGGAATGTAACTGTTCTTTTTTTATACGGTTAAATTGATGGGTTTAGTTCCGCTTTATGATTTCCGGCTGTTCAGCGGCTTTTTTTCGATACGCCCGTGTGTATGAGGCCTTAAAGTGGAATTAAACCATTCTATCAGTTAAAGCCAAGAAATCTGCTTCTGTTTGATCTGCAACTGCCATGGTGCTGCACGTGATCAGTTATGACACCAGTCATTCGATGCTTTGACAGTTTAAATGAGGACACCATCAAATGTGACAGTTAACAATTCCGGCATTCCAGGAATGTAACCGTTTTGAAACCAGTAAATCAAATAGGTTTAATTCTGCTTTATGATTTCCTGCTGCTCAGTGGCTCTGGGCTTCAGCAAAATGGCAGCTTCCAGCAAGAAGAAATAGGAGTGATGCTGGAGGCAATTTACAACACACATTCATTTTTGGTAGCATAATTATTCATGTGGAATGTGTACAGTGCTCATAAGTTTACATACCCTGGCAGAATTTATGATTTCTTGGCCATTTTTCAGAGAATATGAATGATCAAAAACAAAAACATTTCTTTCACTCATGGTTGGCGTTTGGCTGAAGCCATTTATTATCAATCCAAAGTTTACATACCCTGGTGATTTTGGCCTGATAACATGCACACAAGTTGACACAAAGGGGCTTGAATGGCTATTAAAAAGGTAACCATCCTAACCTGTGATCTGTTTGCTTGTAATTAGTGTGTGTGTATAAAAGGTCAATGAGTTTCTGGACCCCTGACAGACCCTTGCATCTTTCATCCAGTGCTGCACTGACGTTTCTGGATTCTGAGTCATGGGGAAAGCAAAAGATCTGTGGGAAAAGGTAGTTGAACTGTATAAAACAGGAAAGGGATATAAAAAGATATCCAAGGAATTGAGAATGCCAATCAGCAGTATTCAAACTCTAATCAAGAAGTGGAAAATGAGGGGTTCTGCTGAAACCAAACCACGGTCAGGTAGACCAACTCAAATTTCAGCCACAACTGCCAGGAAAATTGGGATGCAAAGAAAAACCCACAAATAACTTCTGGTAAAATACAGGACTCTCTGAAAAACACGTGGTGTGGCTGTTTCAAGATGCACAATAAGGAGGCACTTGAAGAAAGATGAGCTGCATGGTCAAGTTGCTAGAAGAAAGCCATTACTACGCAAATGCCACTAAGTATCCCACTTACAATACGCCAAACAGCACAGAGACAAGCCTCAAACCTTCTGGCACAAAGTCATTTGGAGTGATAAGACCAAAATTGAGCTTTTTGGCTACAACCATAAATGCTACATTTGGAGAGGAGTCAACAAGGCCAATGATGAAAAGTACACCATTCCTACTGTGAAACACGCAGGTGGATCGCTGATGTTTTGGGGATGTGTAAGTAACAAAGGCACAAGGAATTTGGTCAAAATTGATGACAAGATGAATGCAGTAAGTTATCAAAAAATACTGGAGGAACATTTGCATTCATCAGCCAAGAAGCTGCACATGGGACGTAATTGGACATTCCAACATGACAATGATCCAAAACACAAGACCAAGTCGACCTGTCATTGACTACAGCAGAATAAAGTGAAGGTTCTGGATTGGCCATCTCAGTCTCCTGACCTCAATATCATTGAGCCACTCTGGGGAGATCTCAAACATGCAGTTCATGCAAGACAGCCCAAGAATTCCAAGAACTGGAGGCTTTTTGCCAAGAGGAATGGGCAGCTTTACCATCTGAGAAGATAAAGAGCCTCATCCACAAATACCACAAAATACTTCAAGCTGTCATTGATGTTATAGGGGGCAATACACTGGCTTAATAACTGGGGTATGTAAACTTTTGATCAGGGTCATTTGGGTAGTTTCTGTTGTCATTATGATTTAAAAAGAGTAAACACAGTTGATTAATAATAAATGGCTTCAGCCAAACCCTAACCATGAGTGAAAGAAATGTCTGTGTGTTATCATTCATATTCTCTGAAAAATGGCCAAGAAATCATCAATTCTGCCAGGGTGTGTAAACTTATGAGCACAACTGTATGTTCCTTGCCAAAAAAGATTATTTTTGATCAAGTTGTTATGGGTAAAGTTCCACTTTGAATGGGATTGTACAATCAGATTGTAGACACTATGACAAGATTAAAGAAAACTTTAACCACTTTAAGAGCGGGCCTCTTTTTGGAGTTCGGTGGTTAGGAGTTAAAATCTGTTTTTTTTTTGCTATAAAATTAGTTAGAACCCCCAAACATTATATATTTTTTTTCTAACACCCTAGCCTAGAGAATAAAATGGCGGCCATTGCAAAACGTTATGTCACACCGTATTTGCGCAGCGGTCTTACAAGCGTGATTTTTTTTAAAAAAATTCAGTTTTTTGAGATAAAAAATAAGACACCAGCAAAGTTCAGTAAAGTTAGGCCAATTTTTTTCCATAGTGTGAAAGATGATGTTACGCCGAGTAAAATGATACCCAACATGTCATGCTTCAAATTTGCGTCCGCTCGCGGAATAGCGACAAACTTTACAACATAAAAATATCCATTGGCGACGTTTAAAAAATTATACAGGTTATCAATTTTGATTTACAGAGGAGGTCTAGTGATAGAATTATTGCTCTCGCTCTAACGATTGTGGCGATAGATACCTCACAAGTGTGATTTGCACACCGTTTTCATATGTGGGCGGGACTTATGTATGCGTTCGCTTCTGCGCGCGAGCTCGCAAGGAAGGTTTTTAATTATTTATTTTACTTTTTAATTTTTACACCGTTCTTTTTAAAAAAAAAATAAAAATTTTGATGACTTTTATTCCTATTACAAAAATGTAAACATTCCTTGTAATAGAAAAAAGCATGCCAGGACCTCCTAAATATGAGATCTGGAGTCAAAAAGACCTCAGATCTCATATATACACTTAAATGAAAAAAAAAAAAAAAAAAAAAAATGGACAGTACAAAAAAAAAAATATGTCCCCATTAAGAGCATTGGGCGGAAGTGACTTGTGACGTCGCTTCTGCCCAGCCATGTTATGGAGCCGGGTGAATGGCTTCAGTCGCTCACTCGGCTCTCACGGACACTGGGGGAGGGACAGACCCGATCATCTCCGCCGCTGCTGGCGGGTCCAGTAAGCGGCGGAGATGACCGGAAAGCGGTGGGAGTGGGGGCACCTCTCCCTCCGCTGATAAAAGTGATCCTGCAGCGAATCCACCGCTATGACCACTTTTATCAGATGTGGAATCGCCTGCTGAAAAAATAGATACCGGGGTTATGGTAGCTATCTGCTACCATAACAACGGTATTCCACTTCAAACTGCCGCTGTATTATGACGGCGGGCGGTCTTGAAGTGGTTAAAATAGTAAGGGTCCTTTCACACCAGCGGACCATTTAGGTCCGCCTGTCGGACCCGAATGGATGCTCCCTTGTCCTTTATGGAGCGATGGATGTCAGCAGTGACATGTCTGCTGACATCCAATCTGCTAAACACAGACGGGTGGAAACCCTATTTTCCATCCGTCTGGCGGGTCGGATGAACATGGACAGATGGTCTGTGTTCATCCGATTCTCCATAGAGGAGAATGGAGCTCTGACAGGTCTGTTTCTGCACGGAGGGCAGAGACGGTCCTGTCATCCGCCGGCTCAGCGGGGATCCCCCCTAAGCAGCGGAGCCCGTCCGCTGGTGTGAAAGGACCCTAAGGCCCTTTCACACGGGCAGATAGAATTCAGCTTATAGCTGCGGATAGATGAAGTTATCTACTGCAGCTATACTCAGACAATGCATTCCTATGGCCCCATTCACACACTGCATTTAGCAACGGTTTCGTTACATGAGGTTTTGTGCGATTAGAAAAAATGGATTTGACTGCGTTCAGGAACGATTTATTGCAGCTATCTGCACATAACTGCAGGTAATCGCAGTGTACTATTTCACCTGCAGATAGCAGTGGCAACAAGGAAAGAAAAAAACAGGAAGCACATCAGATATGTCAAGAATGTTCCACTGCAGCTAAACGCAGCGAATCGCAATGTACAACTGCACGTGATCGCTGTGCTTAGAGTCTTGGAATTTCAAAATAACAAAACATGCTTTTAACATCGGCAGAACAGCCGCTCGTGTGAAAGGGGCCTAAAAGTATAACTAAATGTAAAACGTTTTGGACAGAGGGGAGAGGGATTAGAACACCTGTCAGTTTTATAGCGGTCTGTATCCCCATGTTAGGAAGATTCATCCTCTTTCATTTACCATTATGGTCAAAAGAAAGTGTTGGGTTATCCCCAGAACAGTATTCTTCCAGGGATTTCCTCACTCTGAAAGCTTTCCAATCACTTCCTGTTTTGGCTGTGAAACAGGAAGTGAAGGGAAATCTCTCCAATGGGACAAAGAAAGGCTGACAGAGGGTATAACCCTCCCTCACTCTATCCAAAATGAAAAGAAGTTGTATCCAGGGGTAGGCAACCTGCAGCCTCCAGCTGTTGCAGAACTACAGGTCCCATCCTGCCTCTGGGAGTAATTGTAACTGCCAGCCTTGCAATGCCTCATGGGAAATGTAGTTCCACAACAGCTGGAGGGCCACAGGTTGCCTACCCCTGGTGTATCTCAGATGAGATAGTACGATCAGACTGTGTGGTGTGGTGTGTGTGTCCAACACTGATACAGATCGGTGTATGGAGGGGGAAGAGCCAGCATACAATACCTCCTATGTACTGCCAGGCTCCGGGGGGTTATGTCCCATGCAGCTCTCCTCCTCAGGCTGGCTGTTCAGGCCGAGCCTCCCGCCGGAGACACACAATGGAAGCATAGGAAGTTCCCTGTGCGGCCTCGGTGTAGGCCTGAGCCATGTCTGCCTCTCTCTCTCTCTCACACACTCCGGGCCCGCACTGCCCCCCGCTGGGTGGAGGGGAGCACAACACACACATAAGGAAGGAGAGGCGCCTTCACACGTTGTTTGTGTGAGTGCGGAAAGTTCACCTTATCGCCAACCCGCCCGAACCTCCCTCCTCCCCGAGTCCAGCCACACTCCCCCCGACTCCACACAGCACCGCTCTGCTCCTCATACTCACCCCACACACGCTCCGGCACCGCTCCTCCGCCCGCCACACTCACAAAAGGCAATCCGGATCTCCGCCGGAGGATCCCCTCACTGCGGTGCCCGGCACAGGACACAGCAAAACAAAGACTTCCCTCGTGTGCCGCTAGAGGGCGCCGCTGGGAGTGTTCCTCACTGCGCCCCCTACACCGCTGTTCTCCCATCTATTTCTATGGACACTGTGTGTGCAGATAATACAAACCGTGCACAGGGGATGAGGGGCTTTAACCACTGCACCTTCCTTAACCATTTAAAGCGGTAGTAAACCCCCACTACTGTTTTTACCTACAGGTAAGTCTATAATAAGGCTTACCTGTAGATAAAATGAATATCTCCTAAACCTACATGGTTTAGACAGGGATATGCAATTAGCGGACCTCCAGCTGTTGCAAAACTACAAGTCCCATCATGCCTCTGTCTTTGGGTGTCATGCTTGTGGCTGTCGGAGTCTTGCTATGCCTTATGGGACTTGTAGTTCTGCAACAGCTGGAGGTCCGCTAATTGCATATCCCTGGTTTAGGAGATATTCGCCCTGCATGCTAACATTAGCAGCGTGTGCCCTCTGATGATCCGGCCAAGGCGGCCACAAATCAGAGCTGGCTGCCGCAACGAAGAGCTCTCGCAGTGACGCCACGCGGCTCCGGCCACTCACAGCTCCGGAGCCGCATACCCGGAAGAAAGAAGAGGACCATCATGTCTGCGTCCTCAGCGCTGACCGACTCGGTCATCGGGGGCCTCGTTCTAAGGTAAGTATTTCATAATATGTTAGTATGCAATGCATACTAACATATTATGCTATTGATTGTCTTGTAGGATTTTTCTTTTTTTTTATCAGGCGGGTTTACTACCGCTTTAAGGGCTGAGCCTCTTTTTGAGAGTCGGTGTTTACATGTTAAATTCAGTTGTTTTTTTTTTTGCTATAAAATTACTTAGAACCCCCAAACATTATATACATATTTTTTTTCAGGCACCCTAGAGAATAAAATGGCGGTCGTTGCAATACTTTATGTCACAGTGTGCTTTCATCAGTCTTACAAGCACGATTTTTTTGGAAAATTAACTTTTTTTGAGTTAAAAAATCAGACAGCAGTCAAGTTAGCCAAATTTTTTCCATATTGTGAAAGATAATGTTACGCAGAGTAAATTGATACCCAACGTGTCATGCTTCAAAATTGCGCCCACTCGTGGAATGGCGACAAACTTTGTCACTTAAAAATCTCCATCGGCGACGTTTAAAAATTTCTACAGGTTACCAGTTTTGAGTTAAGCCTCGTACACACGATGCGCCAGTCGTACGACCAAAATCGTATGTTGGCTGTTGTATCTCGCGTACTGACGTGCACTAAGCGATCGTACGACCAAGCCTAACGTGGTATACGAGCGTATAACGAGGAAGTTCAGGTGAATGTAATTTGTGAATTATTAACGTAGGTTTACACGAACAAACACTTCTGGGAGTTTCTGACTTCTGAGCATGCGTGTTTTCCACGTACAACTTGTTGGACCAACTTCTCTGTACACATGAGTCAACAGTTGTACGATCGCTTGTTGTACAACCAAAGTTTTCTAGTCTGCTCATCCAACTTCTGTTGTACGACCGTTGCACGTTGGCTGTTCTAATTGCACTTACTAACGGTCGGATGATTGTACAACAAGCGGTCTTACAACCGTTTTCATACGACCGTCGCACCGTGTGTACAGGGCTTTACAGAGGAGGTCTAGGGCTAAAATTATTGCTCTCGCTCTAACGATCGTGGCGATACCTCACGTCTGGTTTGAACACCGTTTTCATATGCGGGCGCAACTTACGTATGCGTTCGCTTCTGCATGCGAGCTCGGCGGGACGGGGCGCTTTAAATTTTTTTATTATTATTTATTTTACTTGTTATTTTTACACTGTCTTTTTCTTTTTTTTAATCAGGAATACGTTTTATTATGTTTCAATAAACATACAGCTTAGTAAGAAACTACAAATTGATACAATCATCAAAAGAGCTTCAGAAACATCAGTTACAGAGTATTTATCATAACATGGAATATGAATTATGTTTTATACAGACAGTGATTGAACCCAGACGCTAAGATTGATACTTCACTACACTACTTCACTTTTATTCCTATTACAAGAAATGTAAACATTCATTGTAATAGAAAAAAGCATCCCAGGACCTCTTAAATGTGAGATCTGGGGGTCAAAAAGACATCAGATCTCATATTTACACTAAAATGCAATAAAAAAATAAATAAATAAAAATGACACTTACTTAAAAAAAAAAGTCCCCTTAAGGCCTCATACACACGGACGTTTTTTGACGCCGGCGTTTTCTGGCATTTTTTGCAGCTCTCCATGTTAGTCAATGGCCCCATAAAAACGTCGGCGTTTCTGAGCTGTAGGTGGCGTCGGCGTTAGTGAGCAGAAAGTAGAACCCATGGCCATCACGTTCTGAGGCTGTAACGTTTTGACGTTTTTTGACGCCGACGCCACAATATGCCAACTAACGCCAACAAACGCCACCTAATATTGTACCGGCGTTTTCCGACGTTTTTTGACGCCGACATTTTTAGGTTGAAAAATAGCAGAGGGATGATTTTTTTAAAAAAACGCCTATTGACGCCGACGCTCACTAACGCTCAAAAACGCCAATGCATAACGCCAAAAAACGTCGACTTTTTTTCCCCAACGTTTTGTTTATTTTTTTAAATACGCCCGTGTGTATGAGGCCTTACCCTTTAAGAGCTATGGACGGAAGTGACGTTTGACGTCGCTTCCGCCAGTCAATGTTATAGAGCCAAGTGGGTGGCATCTTCCGCTCACTGGGTGGGGAGCCAAGTGGGTGGCATCCAGTGCAGGAAGGGGAGCAGACTCGATCATCTCCACTACTACCAGCGGGTCCGGTAAGCAGCGGAGAGGATGAGAAAATGGTGGGAGGGGGGTGGGCACCTCTCCCGCCGCCAATAAAAGTGATCTTGCAGCGAATCCACCACAGAGACCACTTTTATCTGAAAAAGAATCGCAGGCTGAAAAAAAAAATACTGGGGTTATGGTAGCTGATTGCTACCATAAAAACAGTATTTAACTTCAAAGGACCGCTGTATAATGACGGCGGGCGGTCCGGAAGTGGTTAATGACCAGGCCATTTTTTGCGATACGGCGCTGCGTTGCTTTGACTGACAATTGCGCAGTCGTGCAACGTTGTACCTAAATAGAATTGATGTATTTTTTCCCCACAAATAGAGCTTTCTTTTGGTGGTATTTGGTCTCCCGGCAACTGCTGTCCGGGTGACGTAACCGAGTGACTCCGCCCCTTCTGACATCAAGTGATGTCGGGGGGGGGGGTCATTCGGTACGGTCAGCAGATGGCCCCACCCTTGCCTATGTAAGAGCTCTCACAGCAAAAAGACAGCAGTTGCCGGGAGGCCTCCCATGGAGGCGGAGTTTGTTCATTTTTTTCTTTCTATTCTTTGGGTCTGTCGTTTGGCCTGATTGGCGATGGAAGTACATCGCAGGACACTTTTTTTTTTCTTTTTTAATAAAGAAATTGTGAAAAACTGTCTGTTGTGGTTTTTTACTTTTTGACACTTTTGTTGGTGAATGGGTAGGGGTACAATGTACCCATTACCCATTCACATGGGGGGCGGGGATCTGGAGGCCCCCCTTGTTAAAGGGGGCTTCCAGATTCTGATAAGCCCCCACCGCAGACCCCGACAACCAACGGCCAGGGTTGTCGGGAAGAGGATCTTGTCCCCATCAACATGGGGGCAAGGTACTTTGGGGAGGACCCCAAAGCACCCTCCCCATGTTGAGGGTATGTGGCCTGGTATAGTTCAGAAGGGGGGGCGCTCGCTCTCCCCCCCCATCCTGTCCTCCAGTCTGCATGCTCGGATAAGGGTCTGGTATAGATTTTGGGGGACCCCCATGCCATTTTTTTTTAATTTTGGCGTGGCGTTCCCCTTAAAACCCATACCAGACCCGAAGGGGGGGGGGGGGGAGGACTGCACGCCTGGATTTTCAGCTATATTGCTGGGAGCCGGCAATACATTACAGCCGCGAGCAAGTTTGAATGACATTTTTAGAAATGTAATTTTGCTGAGGCACTGTTATACATATGCACCACTTTACAGGCAAACTAAGGGGACCCCCGGGCACAAAATTTACAGCAATATTTCATTTTTGTTTCACTTTAAGCATTATTAAAATCACTGCTCCTAAAAAAAATGGTATTTCTTTTTCTGCATTGAAACATGTCTCTTAGGGCAGTACCTGGGTCCCCATACACTTTTTATGGCAATAACTTGCATATAAGCCTTTAAAATGAGCACTTTTGATTTTTCATTTTTAATAGGGTTCGCTAGAACTTTTTCCCTGTCCGCATGTTCTGGTGCGCACTGAACCGGGAGGGGGGGGGTGTTCAACCGATCCCGAATGCTGGCGCCTTAAGAGTTCCCTTCACTGGAACTAAGGGGCCAAGCCCAACCCCTGAGAAGCAACCCCACACCATAATCCTCCCTTCACCAAATGATTTGGACCAGTGCATAAAGTAAGGACAATAAAGAAAGCAGAGGGACTGGCAGGGTCACCAGGGGTTTTACCCAAAGGCAATACAAATACATGATACAGCAGGCACAAATCAGGAATATGAAATGTTGGGTTTACATACTCTGTCTGAGTTTACATAGACTGTCACTTTCACGTTCCTTTAACAGACCATGCTTTCCAGACCAAGTGGCAGTTAGAGGGTTGAGACAAACCATTTAACACGGACAAGGTCCTTACAATGATCAGTTTTTATGAATTTATGTAGAACCTTTATTCCGAAAGAAAAATAAACTGTTCTTGTTTTTGCTTAACCACTTGCCGACCGCCGATCGGCGATTGACGGCGACAAAGTGGCTCGTTCCCGCAAATCGCCGTCATACGACGGCGGCTGCGGGAACGTGTATAGTGAGCGCGAGATGTATTTAAGTATTTTTGACTAGTAACATTCCTGGAACAGGCACAATTTACCAAACAGAGTTGGGAGATTGACGGTGAACCAGACCTTTCGTACCAGACAATTTCCTTGCACTTTCACTGTCAGATACATTTGAGTCTGTCTCATACATTTGGGTTGTAAAGTATAAGGACTAAACACGGACGACATAGTACATAAACATAACGGAAACCCATTTTGGGGACCACTGGGACGGTCAGGGAGACGAAAGAAATAACAGGAATGAAATACGTGACCAGGTTTAGTAAACCACTTCCCTCCTAATACCACACCCCAA
>BLSH010070966.1:1198905-1233737 GCA_018402905.1 Glandirana rugosa | reverse complement strand
AGGAAAGGAACTGCTCATGATCCAAAGCATACCACCTCATCAGTGAAGCATGGTGGTGGTAGTGTCATGGCGTGGGCATGTATGGCTGCCAATGGAACTGGTTCTATTGTATTTATTGATGATGTGACTGCTGACAAAAGCAGCAGGATGAATTCTGAAGTGTTTCAGGCAATATTATCTGCTCATATTCAGCCAAATGCTTCAGAACTCATTGGACGGCGCTTCACAGTGCAGATGGACAATGACCCGAAGCATACTGCAAAAGCAACCAAAGAGTTTTTTAAGGGAAAGAAGTGGAATGTTATGCAATGGCCAAGTCAATCACCTGACCTGAATCCGATTGAGCATGCATTTCACTTGCTGAAGACAAAACTGAAGGGAAAATGCCCCAAGAACAAGCAGGAACTGAAGACAGTTGCAGTAGAGGTCTGGCAGAGCATCACCAGGGATTAAACCCAGTGTCTGGTGATGTCTATGCGTTCCAGACTTCAGCCTGTAATTGACTGCAAAGGATTTGCAACCAAGTATTAAAAAGTGAAAGTTTGATTTATGATTGTTAATCTGTCCCATTACTTTTGGTCCCTTAAAAAGTGGGAGGCACATCTTGTTCGTTTCATTTCAAATCCATTGTGGTGGTGTATAGAGCCAAAAAAACATTAGAATTGTGTCGATGTCCCAATATTTATGGGCCTGACTGTATATATAAATATACATTTTTTGTTTTTTTTTTTTGTTTAGAACCCAAAATTAAAAAAAAATGATTTTGTACAATTTGATGTTATATACAGCATTAATTCCACAAAATGCACTGTATCCAATATAGTCCAGAAGCCTCTGAAAGTGTTTCTCTATAGACAAAAGGGGCAAGGAATGGAGGACATTTCTGCCTCCTCCTGCTGTTTGTGGTAGTTTGAGTAATTAAGTAGAATTCCAACCCAAGCTTTCTTTTTTGTTCTGCATAGTGGCAGTAAGGGTTAGAACCTCATTACAATTTTATTTTGTTAGCTGTGGCCAGTTAGAGAAGTTTCCCCACACTTCCTGTTCTGAAAGTAAGGTGGCCAGTGCCTTTTGTTTAGTAATTTGTGTTTAGTGGGCATCAGTGTTAATCTTGGCAGCAAATTTCGATTTTGTTATAGTCTTAGGACTAAAATGGCATTTTAGTTTTAGTCCCATTTTAGTCTTCTGCAATTGTTTTAGTCATACTTAGTCGACTAAATCTCCAATACATTTTAGTCGACTAAAACTTTTAGTCGTCCAAAATCTAATGGGTGTAGTTAAATTGTAATGCATTATTTAAGTATTTCTCTACAATTTCCAAACTCATTATATACTGCTGGAGTGAAAAATCTAATATTTTATTATTTATGGTATTGAGGTATGAACATGCACTACAGACCAGTGTACATGTAGTTTTAGTCTTTTGACTAAAATGGCATTTTAGTTTTAGTCCCATTTTGGAATTTGGACTAAAAAAACATTTCCGTTTTAGTCGTATTTTAGACATCTCAATTGTTTTAGTTTTAGTTGTATTTTAAAAATGGTATTAAGTTAGTCGACGAAAATGTTTTAGTTGGCAAAATTAACACTGGTGGGCATCCTCATTCAATTTACTGAGAAAGGAAGAGCAAGGAGCATTAAGAATAAAACTTTGTGAGCCACTTCAATACTGGGCACATTCAACCCCTTCCTGCCCAAACAAATTTTCAGCATTCTCCCACTTTAAAATGACAATAGCGTGGTCATGCAACACATATGTATCCATGTGAATTTTTTAGCATTTTTTTCACACAAATTGAGCCTTCTTTTGGTGATATTTAATTACCACTGGGTTTTTTCTTTTTTGCTTTAAATTTAAAAAAAAAAAAATAAGTTTCTGCTATAAAATTTTTCAAACAAATAATTTTTCTCCCTCACCGAGGTGTACTGATGAGGTGGCACTGATGAACAGTGCACATGTGCCCTGTCATAATTCTGTGGCAGCGCTTGAGAAAAGGAATACCTATAACTGGCAAGTTTGTTTACATGTGATCAGCTGAGATTGGGCATAGCTGATCACATGGTAAAGGGTCGCTGTGATTGGCCTGTTACCACGATCTGTGATCAGCTCTGTCTGAATGACACAGCGGTCACAGAGTGCACTGGATGCACGCAGTTCTGAGAGAATGTCCGTGGACACCCTCCCAGAACTGGACGAACATGCTGTAGCAATCTTTTGGCTATAGCGCGGTTTGGAAGTGGTTAATGGCATACGTTAGGTACGCCCTGAGACAGGGAGGAGTTACAAAGCATAGGATTCAGGAAGTACACTTCTACTGATCATGTGAGGTGGTGTGTGTTCTGCTTAGCATGGATGCCATGCAGAGAAAGTATTCTTTAAATTAGACAAAGTGAAGAGGTGGAGTGGGGACTTCACACTCCCCACCTCGTCCAATCAGAGAATGCTTTGAATTGCCCGTGGCGAGCAACCGACCTCCTGTGTTCACAATGCATCAGGCCAAATGCACAGCATGGGACCCGAATGCAAGTGGAGATCAATGAAATAGCTGTGTCTGCTACAGTGATTTCCACCTTCAAAGAGCATCGGCCAGGTATGGTATATGTATAGTTGCACTGGTCCAATGTAAATATGTAAAACTATATCATGCCTGGAATACATCTTTAACCACTTAAGGACCGCCCCACCTGTATATGTTTTCATGCATGGGGTCTGGGGCGTGTACGTTGCCGGTGACCTGCTCCCACTGTGATTGGACATAGCGGGAGTCATTCAGCGGGTCCCACCTATCGTTCTGAGGAGAGGTGGTAGAACGACGGTCTACCTATGTAAACAAGGCAGACCGCCGTTCTGCCAGAGAGGAAAATGGAGATCTTGTGTTTCTGGATCTCTATTTTCCCCTAGTCAAAGCACATCCCCCACAGTTAGTAAGCACCCCCTAGGGACACACTTCACCCTTTGATTGCCCCCCCATGTTAACCCCTTCCCTGCCCATGTCATTTGTATAGTGCAGTGGTTCTCAACTCCGGTCCTCAGGACCCCCCAACAGGCCAGATTTTCAGTATTACCTTGGGGAGATGCAGACTAGAATGCTGCAATCACTGAGCAGCAAATGATATCACCTGTGATGTATTTCAGTCATCCTGCAAACCTGGCCTGTTGGGGGGTCCCGAGGACCGGAGTTGAGAACCACTGGTATAGTGACAGTGCATTTTTTTTTAGCTCTGATCACAGTATTTGTGTCACTGGTCCCCAAAAAGTGTCACTAAAGCCTCGTACACACGGTGTGACGGTCGTACGACCGGACATTCAAGATCATATGTTGGCTGTTGTGTCTCTCGTACTGACGTGCACTAAGCAATCGTACAACCAAGCCCAACATGGTGACGTGCTACAGAGCATATAAAGAGAAAGTTCAGATGAATGTGCTTTGTGAATTAGGAACGTAGGTTTACACGAACGGACACTTCCGAGCGTTCCTGACTTCTGAGCATGCGTGTTTTGCATGTACAGCTTTGTTGGCCCAACTTCTCTGTACACACGGTACAACAGTAGTACAACCGCTTGTTGTACAACAAAAGTTTTCTAGTCTGCTCAGACTGTCGCACGTCAGCTGTTGTAATCACGCGTACTAATGGTCAGATGATCGTACAACAAGCTGTTGTACGACCGTTGTACCATGTTTACAGGCCTTTAGTGTCAGATTAAATCTGTCCCGCTAAAAATCGCTGATCGCCACCATTACTAGTAAAAAAAAGTCCCATAGTTTGTAGACGCTATAACTTTTGCACAAACCAATCAATATACGCTTATTGGGATTTTTTTTTTCACCAAAAATATATAGAATACATATTGGCCTAACTTGATAAATAAATTAGATTTTTTACATGGGTAATGTTTTATAGTAGAAAGTAAAAAATATAGTTTTTTTTTTTTTCAAAATTGTCGGTCTTTTTTTGTTTATAGCGCAAAAAATAAAAACCGCAGAGCTGATAAAATACCACCAAAAGAAAGCTCTATTTGTGGGGGGGACGTCAATTTTGTTTGGGTACAAGGTCACACGACTGCGCAATTGTCAGTTAAAGCAACGCAGTGCCATATCGCAATCATGAAGGGGGTAAGCCCTTCCGGAGCTGAAGTGGTTAAGAGCAGGTATGCCTGCAGGAAGCCCGTTCCTCCTCAAGGGCACAGTGAAACCGAAGAAGGAAGTCCTGCACTAAAAGGTTAAAGGGGTTGTAAAGGTTTGTTTTTTGGTTTTGTTTTTTTACATAAGAAATATGTTATACTCACCTCCTCTGTGAAAAGGTTTGTGCAGGGTGCTCCTGGATCCTCCTCTTCTTGAATGTCCCCACAGAGAAGCGCTTTCCCTGGGGGTACTCGTGCGGGCACGCTCCCGAGTCCTGCTGCTGCATCCATTGACACAGACAGCAGGACACGGCCCCGCCCCCTGTGTTACTGGATTTGATTGACAGCATCGGGAGCCAATGGCTTCTGCTGCTATCCAACGAGGACCTGAGACAGCATCTGGAACTGCTGTGCTCGTCCCTGTCGCTGGAACGATCGAGTTCAGGTAAGTAAAAGGGGGGCTCTGGGGGGCTGCTGCACTACAGAAGGTTTTTCCCTTTAATGCATAGAATGCATCAAGGTGAAAAGCCCTGAGGGTTTACAACTCCTTTAATAGTCACAGCATACACACTAAGATCAGCACAGTAATAGCAATACAAATAATAGTTATATTTGAATCCAGTATAACCTTACTTGAAAAATCTCCTTTCATGTTGTGAGTTCTACCTGTCTGCTGGTCTTCGCTTTCACAATTTCCTTGTTTCCTTGCAGTGCCAGTGCTACCGCAAGGCAAACTAGGCAGCCGCCTAGAGCGCACTGCTGCCTGGGGGCATCCGGCCGCTGGTTTTCCTCCGCGACTGCAGGCTGCAGCATGTAACTAACTCAATCTCAGGCAGCTGCCCTGTCTGACCGGTAGCGTATTTAGAGGCACAGTGCAGCACTGGAGCCAGCGCTAGAGGAAGCAGAGCTTCCTGTATAGCGCTGCCTCCTGTCATATGGGCAGGGCAAATGGGTTGGAGCCAATGGGGGCGGCAAAATGAGGTTTCACCTAGTGTGTCAAAAATCCTTGCACCAGCCCTGATTCCTTGCATGCTTTGCAGCTTAAGTGTCAACTTTCAAATTTCAAGGACTACATATTCCATGACACTTCTGCATGCAAGCAGTGATTCCTGTACTGGCTCTGTAGGTTCAGAAGATGGGCTCTGTGAATTGTGTGACACAGCAGTGCCTATCAATAGGGCATAGTGATTATCTGTCACAGAATTCAAGAAAGCAAATGTGTGGGGAACTTTACAAAGCAAGGTTTTCCAAACTTTAACAGTAGAATATTATATATATATATATTTTTTTTTTTATGGGAGTAGGTTAGAAATAATTTTAATACAACATGGAAATGAATGATTTTACATTTTGAAACTAGATATGCTTTAATACATACCAGGGACAACTACGTATACAAGCAGTAGCACCAATGACTTATTGTGGAAATAGCTAACTATGAGAATTCAAGGTACAGGCAGTCCCCGGGTTACAAACAAGATAGGGACTGTAGGTTTGTTCATAAGTCGAATTTGTTTGTAAGTCAGAACAGGTACATTTTTTAAGTGTAGCTTCAGCCAAAACAAATATTTTTAAGCTTTTTGGATAGCACAGGGAAGGGTTAACACCCCTGTAATGTTTGTTTTGCTGTCTATGTTTCTGTTCAGAAGATGTCACCTCACTTCCTGTCCCAATGATAATTGGATTTTGAAAATTTTGGGTTGTTGTGGAAACAAGGATTGGTGATAAAGCATCAGCGGAGACCCCTTTTCCCCATAATAACTCTTACAGGAGTGAATTTCCCTTCCTAGGGGGAGATTTCCTCTCACTTCCTGTTGTCTCCCTCCATTTGTAAGTAGGAGTCGTTCATAAGTCGGATGTTCATAACTAGGGGACTGCCTGTACTTTGAAATGACTGTTCTAGAAAACAATAGTGGCTACTGAACAAGTGAAGTAGGAAGAGCTCTTGGGTTAGTAGAAAGCACTAGTTTTAAGAGTATGAAGCTTTTTCAGAACGGATACAGTATTATATAAAGCAATTCTCTATACCACTTCAATACAGGTATGGTCATACAGTTTTATTAGACTAGAAGGATTTCCAGGAATGTTCCAAGAACCTTCAAACCAAGCTTTTATAAATATTTTAGGCTTACTAATTTAGAATAAACCTAGCTTTACTTCAAATTAGCAGCCAAAGGCTATTTACTTTTGAAATGGCAATTTAAGGTGGTATGTTATTTTGATACAGGACTCATCACTTTTAGGGCTCGTTTACATGTGTGGCAGGGACCCTTGATGCCCCTCTAAAAAGCATTCCACGGTGGAGGGCTTTTCAGAGGCATTTGACAGTCGATGAGGAGACGACATGTTGCCCAATATAACCCTGCAAATCAAGTATTGCATGTGGTTGCAGTGCAGCCACCTGGACTTGCATGGATTGCATCTGGCAGCGGTAACACCCACTGATTGCAACATGCTGCTTCATTTTTGTCAGATATGCAACTGCATATCTGTGTGCAGGTGGGCCATAAAACCATGGCTGAACCACCTCTGCCAACACGTGAGAACGAGCCCTTAAAGTACCCACTGCTAGATGATCGTCACTCATTCTGGCTATTTGTCAACTGTAGTGAAATCCAGCAACCATGCCAGCAGGCCACAGTCAGGGAGAATCAGTCAGGGAGAATGAACAATTGACCAGACTAGATAACCCATCTTAAACCTTTTAGATGCATGGAGTGCATTAACACAACACAAAATAACCACATAAGATATTAAGTATAATTGTGCATGCGATAATGCACCACAATGGAGCACCATAGTGTAAATTAGACTTCAGAAAAACTTGTTGCACTTTAAAATTTAAAGGAGACAATTTCCTCCCTGATAAAAATCACATCACCATGCAGCTCTGCATATGGATAGGAAATCATCTTTCATTCATTAGTAAACATTTTTGATTTTTACCTACAATTACTTTTTTTTACAATCATCAGAAAGTATCTGTTTGTAGATTGCCAATACTAAACAATGTAATTTTTAAGATAAGGCTGAAGTTCCTTTTAAAGAAATCGCTCTCATATGGAGATTTGATCTTTCAGCCTATTTCAGCCCAAGTCCCCAGACTTTGGATCTAATAGGTATATTTTGCCATCGTGGTCTTACAGGTTTTGCCAATTTCAAGCGCATTAGGCTTTTTATCCATTTTATGTTTGTGAATATGCACCTTGTTGTACCCTCATGTATCTTTATCTGGTTTTAAAGTAAACCAAAGTGAAGGGTGAAACCACCAAGGTGGAATTCACATAGCTCTGCCTCTGGTAAGGTGCCTTTTGCCTGCCAGGGATTCAACTTGGCTAATTTTTCATTCTTCCTTAAAGTGGAACTACACGTCATCTGAGCACCACAAACCAAAAATGCTATTTTTAATATTCAAAGCAAACTCATGCATCCATGTCTCAAATGCTTTATTTTATTGAGAAATCATTTTGAAAAATGCTTTGGCCATCTTGCATAAGTGCAAATAATTCATGTAGCATTTAGTTCCTGAAATCTACCTGCCCTTAGCTCAGGCATGCAAACAGGAGAGGGTGTGCTCTGCTGAGAAAGCCCCTCCTCCCCTACTGAAGACTCCTGGGATATGACATTTGCCTAGGCATGGAAACAAAAAAGGAACGGAAGAAATGTACAAAAAAAATTATATATGATACTTACCTATTCATTTACTAATGCTAGCAGCATAAGGATTAAAGTAATCAATGTTGATTGAGAGAGTGAAGTTCCACTTTAAGAGTCCAAGAAAGTTCATTACATAATTCAGATTACTATAAACATTATCTGTTACTACAGTCTTCTTAAAGGGGTTATAAAGCCAGAAGGTTTTTTTTGTTTTTATGCATTCTATGTATTAAGATAAAAAAAACTTGTGTGCAGCAGCCGCCCCAGTACCCCCGTAATACCTGAGCCCCACCTCTCTCCAGCGATGTCCACGAGTGCCTCAGACTCGCCTCCTGATTGGCTGAGACACAGCAGCGGCGCCAATGGATCCTGCTGCTGTCAATGAAAGTCAGTTGGCCAATCAGGAGAGAGAAGGGGCGGAGCCAAACAGGGGCTTTGCGTCTGAATGGACACACAGCTGTGATTTGGCTCAGGTGTCCCCATAGACAGCTGCTTGCTGTGGGGGAACATGACAGGAGTGAGGGGCCAGGAGAGCTGAAGAGGGACCTGTGAAAAGGAGGATCGGGGCTGTTCTATGCAAATCCACTGCACAGTAAGGCAAGTATAACATGTTTTACAGAGAAAAAAAAAAAAGACTTTACAATCACTTTAACTTCATAAAACAAGACATGCAAGTCAAGCTATCAAAAATTGTTTATTAAAACAAAAATGTGTACAGACTGTTAACTGGAAGAGTTTAATTTCTGTAAAGCTTGTTTTTCCACAGTTCTTTATCGTGTATCAAGTAGCAGCAGAACTAGGCACATACATTTACAATCCAACGGTAAAATGTTTATATGCAATGTCTGATGAGGCCAAGCTAGGTGATACTGTTTTCGGGTAAAACCTGCTAAACCATCCATACTGCAAGACTGGGACACAATTCACAGGCATTTTTTTTTAATGAAATCTTCATTTTAAAAAGGCACAGTAAGAAAAACCATTGACATGTACATGTATTGCTGCATTTATGATGATGCAACATCATACTCTGAAATCACAGTCGATCTCAGTCTCCTTACAAAAAAAAAAACTAACCATTGGCATCGAATTCTCTTATACCCGTCAAGACAATATGGCGCATTCCTTAAGCTTATCCACAGGAAGTAATGAAATAAAGGGCTGAACTATCTTTTGGGGTGAGTGGTTAAAAAACAAACATGATGGGAGTTTATTCTTTAAAGGCAGTGGAAAGTACACTTCCAGTGCAAAGAGCTGTAACCCATAGTTAAAATTCATCTCTTCATGAACCTGTAAAGTAGTAATATTTAATTGGCCACCATGGGTCACTACACTTTGCATATTTTCACTTCATTTTACATTAACTTATTAAATAAACAGAGTACATATTGACTTGAGTCAACATGCTAGAGATCATCAAATCTCTAAGTCTTCTAGCAGCAGAATGGGTTGGACTACTCTCAGTCCGAGTCCCCTCCATCATCACTCTGCTCAGCTGCAGCATCCTCCCCCTGCAAAATAAAGAAAGCATGTTAAAACAGTGAACTATGTCCTCAACCTGACTACCCCTAACCTCTCATCTTTTACTACTGCCAGACTGGAACGGCAGCTATGTTACTATGTTACACAAAGCTGTTAGAGACTGTTGCCAAGTTGCAAAAGAAAGTGAAAAACTGCCAATCAAGTTACAGGGTGATTAACATATGCTCAAAATGCATAGGCTGCAAAGAAGCTGTGTTCAGTCACGGTAGGGGAATGATGAGCTCCCATGTGGCTACAAAAATGCTGAGATTACCCAGTTGCATTGAAATGCATTACTCTATATAGGCTCAGAGACCATGACATCTCGGTGTAATTTTTATTTCTATAAGCAAGTCTAAACCCAGTCCTAAACTAACCCACAACTGCGGGGTATTGCATCCCACTTCCACAAATCAGCCACTGGCTTCCACAATATAACAAAAGTGTACCTTCTGGTTAAAAAAAAAAAAAAAAAAAAAAAAACACACCACGAAAGAGAGAGAGACTTGTATTTAGGTCCCCTTCCCTCTACTCTATAAATCATAATATGAAATTATAGATAGAAGTGTATATTTATTGTGCAACATACATTCTCAATTGCAAGGAATTCCTTTCAGAAAAATCCACACAACCATACCGAAAATAACTTTTTTCTCTTTAATGGGATCAAGAAAATCGGATTAAAAAAAAAAACAAAAAAAAACAAATATGAGCTGCATTGTTGGACTGAGGACAACTATTAGCAGATAGAATTGCACCAGTTACCTTAGGGTCATTTTGTTGCTGCGTAGTTGCATCATAGTCATGTATAGATAAAGTTGCAAGCCAGCTTGCCATTGACTTTTCTTCAATTTCCGTTTGGATGATAGTGGGATATATGTGCTCCTTTTTAAAGGCCTCAATATTCTCTTCTTTTTCCGTCCAGTCTAAAGACTCATGGAGGCCATCATTGCCAAAACGCCGGTTGTATTTCTCAAAGTGAACTGTCTCCAAAACCAGACCCAGACCAGGAACTTTGGGAATGTCAACTTTTTCTTCTCCCCAGCTGCGCTCCATAATGGAAGGAGCTGCATATCCTTTCACCACTGCAATAACTAACCCAATCATCTTCCGTATCTGATGCATCATGAAGCTTTGGCCTTTTACTTTAATTACAGCCAGCTCCAGCCCCCCCTGTTCAAATGGAGGCTCACAGTGCATCTCCATGATGTATCGCTTTGCACTGGGGTCCCTGGGCCCTTTTTGTGACGTGAAATTATGAAAATTGTGAGTTCCCTTGTATAGGGAAAGCAGTTCATTCACTCTGTTCAATGTTTCCTGACTAAGTCGGAAACTTTCATTCTGCGTTTCTTGGTCCTTGTGTGCGAATGCAAAAGTAGGTAGCGTGTAGGAATAAGTCCGAGCATCACAAGAGTTTTTGGAGTTAAAGCGTCCTGTCACCCTCTTTAAACCTTGAAATAGAAAAAGTAGGATTACAACAGTAAAATGATTTTTTACATTTTTCTAATCAGCTAGCATTTTATTATGGACAATAGAGCAACTGTTTATCCTGTATGGAGAGAAAAAAAAAAAAATGAAATGTGTATACTCATTTTCAATCAATGTAGTGATAAGTTGCCATGGTTTCGTTTCCTGTGTTTTCACTACTTACATACATATACAATGAGGCTGTTCATCAGAGATATTTATATACAAATAGGAACATTCTGGCTATTCTACTCCCTAAGTAGAACACTGAGTTACAAAGTAGCAGAAGCAGTTATATTAGGACTACATGCAATAAAATATACAATGAACTACATGACCCCATTCATGGTCAGAATAGACTTAATTTGGTAAGCAAACATTGGCAGGCCCTTTGATTATCATGTGCGTATGCACAAGAGTCATCTTACTAGGTCGGCGAACCACATCTATAAAAGGCCAGTCTGGAGTGATGGGGATCACCAGAATGCAAAGCAGATGAGGAAGAAATTCCAAGGAAGGGTAGGCATAAAGTAAGGGTGTACTGATCCCACAGGGCAACCAGATCATACACTACTTCCTCTAGAGCAGTGGTTCTCCACTCCTGTCAGGACCCACAAACAGGCCAGGATTGCAAGATAACTGAAATGCATTACATGTGATATCATTTGCTGCTCAGTGATTGCAGTATTCTAGTCTGCATCTCCCCAAAGTGATACTTAAAATCTGGCCTGTTAATGGGTCCCGAGGACAGAAGTTGAGAACCACTGTTCTAGAGGATCCCTCTACCTGGAGACAACTCTGTCCAGTTTATTATTGAACCTCAAGCCGGGGATCAACATCCAGAGTTCCCTACCCAAGACACAGGTCCTGGAACACCTGTGGATGTAGCACTGCCAGCTGAGGAAGCCTGCCTGCCAATTGTCCATCAGACAAGGCTGCCCAGTGCAGGATTCAATTTCCATTTCTTGCGATAAGACTTCTGGTTCCTCCCTGATGGTTGATGTATGCGGCTGCAGTGGTGTTGACTGACTGAATCAAGCTAGAATGCCCCTCCAACAGGACGATACAATGCTGCAGAGACAAGCACATTGTCCGATGTTCCAGAAGGTTGATCAGAAGACAAGACTCCACCAGCGACCTTACACTGACAGTGCCCAGCTCTCATCCCCAGCCTGAGAGGCTTCCATCTATCATGAAGATGTTCCAAAAGATGGGAAGAATGGACTTGCCAGGCATCATAGCTGGATTCTGGAGCCACAAAGCCAGGGCCAACCTGCAGCTGGTCCTTGGAGCCAAATGAATCAGTTGGTTTGGGGACTGGACTGACTTGTCTCACAACAATAGAATGTTGTGTTTTAGAGGTCTGGAGAAACAGGACTGCCTCAAAGGCAGACGAAGCTAGGTGATCCTATTGCGAAATGCATTGATGTCATCAGTGTCACGTGACGCTAAATTCAGCATGTCACTGAAAGGAGCTGATGTAAACCAGGGATAGTGAGACAGCTGAGGGTACCGGGGAAGGACTTGGCAGCACAATGGTGATGCCCACTACAATCAGAGGATTTGGAGTATCGATTGATCAGTAGGTACAAGGACATAGGAAGCGGACAGTTGCCACACAGGGGTAATGTACCCACCTTCATGATGTTATATGGCCAGTTTTATGGCCCACTGAACGACTAATGCCCGGAAAGGCTATGTATTGTTCTATTGCCCAGCTTGTCTATCCAACTTGGAAACCGTCCATATACTACATGGGTATGGCAGTATAGCTGACTTGTGGGGTTCCTTATTACAGGGGTTTTTTTTTTTTTTTTTTTTTTTTTTAAACAGATGGGTTCCTTATTACAGTTTAACTGTCTGGGGTCCTTTAGTTGTGGCACTTCCGTCCTGACACTATGGATTGTTCCTACAAGTATCCAAGGCCACAGTATTCCTGATGATGATTTAAATACCATATTAACTATTTGGAATAGTCAATCATAAGGACTGATACTGGTTCTGTGCGCTCATGTCTGTATGAACTGACACTTAGGAGTTGTGACTACTGTTAACCCTGAAATTAACAGCTTGCTTGGCTTGGCTTACACTTGAAGATTTTGACATTTCCTACTGCCCTTGGAACTAGAGACTGTAACCATTGTTTATCCTTGTCCATTTCCAACCCCTTTCCTTTACCTTCTCTACCTTCCAGTGGCTTGAGCCCCCAGGGATCTCTGTGCAGAGGGGGCCAAACCATTATACCCTATAAAAGTTTACACCATTATCATACAGCGGCTGGCCATGGTTTGGTCACCTGTACATTTGATCAGCTGCCATCCGGATGATAGTTCATGATTTGTGTTATGTGGTTTATATCACTGTTTTTGTTTTCTTTGTTTTTTTTTTCTGTTTGTGAATACGGTTGCTATATTATGCAGGGTTACTTTCTTAATTCCCATTAAGCATATACCAAGACTATAATGTAATTGTCTTCTCTTTGATTGAAGTAGATCTATATGATCTTTTTTAACTTTAATAAAGTGATAACCTTTTGTTAACCAGAACACTGTATTCTGTATCACTCTTATGGCCTTCTTTTCCCCACAATCTTAGTGGGGGGGGGGATCTTTTTTGTCTGCCTCAAAAAGGAGGTTATCATTAGGACTCTCTTGCAAACAGCAGAGAATTGAAAGACACCTTTACTGAAGAGTCTGAAGTTTCTCCTCTAAAAGAAAAGCTCTGGCTTGCACAGTGTCTAGTACTAGACCCAGATGTTCCAAACTATGAGTCTGTTGAAGGGTCTATTTCTGAGGACTCAGGATCCACCCAAAAGCACTGTAATGTCTGGACAGTCAAAACCAGATTCTCCAAGAGCTTTCACTGTTCCCTCACAGGGAGATTGTCTAAGTATCCCAAGATGGGGATGCCATGAGAGCACAGCAGGGCTAATACTGTGGCTAACACCTTGCTGAACACCAGAGTTGCAGACGAGAGGCCAAAGGACAGACACAAACTAGTAGTATGGGGGCCCCACAGCAAAGCATAGGAAACACTGATGCACTGGAAAGATGGGGCAGGTAGACCTATGTCCTTGATAACCACCGAAGTCTTCCCTCGTGGTAGATGAAAGACCTGGTGTACGTCTGAGCTTGAATAAAGACATTCAGTGCTTTTAGACTAAAAATGGAGCGGATGCCTCCTTTAAGTTTGGCAAGGGTGAACAGGTTGGAGTAAAACCCCTGAAACTCTTCTGCTACGGGAATTTGACAAGAGGACTTGCCGAGAGGGCTTGACCTAGAAAATCGGTGGCGACACAGGAAGGTTAGTGGTGAAAAACCAAGGTGGGGCAGGGAGCAAAACTGCAGATTGCAGCCCTGGGATACCACCTCCTGTTCCCAGACACCTGAGATGCAGGCAGTCCAAGTATCCGCAAAGGTTGGCAAACAAGGAACTTTTGTCTGAGAATTTGACTAACTGAGCCCCAGACCCCGTGGTTGGATTAGGAGCCCCGCTTGGAGTGTTTGGATGTGGATTTATAGGAATTGAGAACTGAAAAGGACATGACTAAGCTGATAGAGAGGAAGAAGGCTGACTGTTCCTTGGCCTTCTCTTTCTACCATAATCATCCTTGATAACTTTATCCACAGAAGATCTGAAAAACTGATGTCCCTTGAAGGCCATGCAATTCAGACGCTTCTTAGACAAGGGTTCCGCAGTCCAGTGCTTCAGCCCAAGTGTCCATTACATGTGTACATACAGGAGAACCACGCAGGAGATGAGACAGGAACCTACAGCAGGCCATCGCAACTGTAGCTTAAAGTGGTTGTAAAGGCATAAGGCCTTTTACCTTAATGTATTCTCTGCATTAAGGTAAACATCTTTTCATGATCAGCATCCCCCTAAGTCTTATTTTGATTAAGTTCTGTGCTCCAAAGCAGCAGCACTGCACTGCTCTCCCTTTCTCTCCCCTCACAGGACTCAGGGGCAGCAGCATGAGCCACTGGCTCCTGTCGCTGTCAATCAAATCCTGTGAGGAGGGAGCAGGGGCGTGGCTGAGCCACGATATGTGTGTCTACGGATGTACACAGCCAGACTAGGGCTCAAGCTCACACAAATACCCCCATAGCAAGGGCACTCAGAAAGAAGGAGGAGCCCAGAAGGAGGAGGAAAGGGACCACTCTGCAATGCCAGTTAACTAGAACATGTTTACTATTATAGAGAAAAAAAAGAAGGTTTACAATCACTTTAAGCCCTTCCTGATGACTGCTGACAGCCCTTTAAATGGGCTTTAATACCAGAAGGCGTAAATTTGAAGGTGTAAAGGCTGATTGCCTTTCACAAGGGTCACATGATCAGAGGCCCATCCTGCTGGCTCATAATCAGACACAGTAACCGAGCGCTGTCTGAAACAGCTTGGTCAGTGTACTGGGGGTGCGCAATGAGTGTGCTCTTAGCACACAACCCCAAACCGCCGTGGATATATGTGGGGCGGCTGAGTGTTAGACCACTTTTCCTGCCACCACGTGTATGTGTCATGAAACCAGGAAGAGGTTAAAGTAACAACCATTTGCTCCAAAAGTTCTATAACCAAGAAATCAATTACAGCAGTGATAAAATATATTTTAAAAAGGAGTCTGACCAGTCAGCCAAGGTTTGGTAATGTAAAAAGATACACTCACAAAGCGAGTCTTTAGAGACAGGCAAGCACTGAGGTAATGCCAGCAGCTCTTTTCCTTGAAAGTGCTCCTTGGTGAACTTGCTATCCCACGAGTATTCCAAAAGCCAGGCTAAGGAAGCATAGCTACAATTGGAAAGACCAACTCTGACAGCAATGTAGAGAAGAGTCTTAATAGAAGGAAAAAAAAAAAAGGCACTAACAAAAATAGGTTACACTTTTACATATCAAAGTTGCAAATATGTCCATCCTTCTGGGACACTAGCATGCTGACAGGAAGGGTAAATCTGAGCTGGCCTACCGTTTTTTAATTTGCCAGTGTTCAGTCCTCCTGTAGGCGACATTATAGCCCAAAAAGTGAAAGGCTTAATTTGTTCCTCAATGAACCAGAAAGAAAAAGCAGCATACATCAGGCGATCCACCTTTCTTAAGGCAAATAATCACACATAGTACAACCTTTACAACATTTACCAATAACTATCTGGCTAACCCTCAAGTGCTGGGAAATGTCTTGAGAAAGGTGAATTAGGTATCAAAACGTGTCCATATCACAATGAAGGAAGATGAAGTTAGCTTTAAATACAGTATGCAGAAACCAATTCTAGATTATTGGAGAACAGCAATACATTTCTCATTTCCAGCACCTGTCTGCTTTTTATTCTAAAGCTTTACCCATTTAGGGTTGGGCTAGATGGAAATATTTTTTTCCTAACTAGCCAAAGAAGTGCCAAATAGCTGCTTGATTTTGAAGACTGCTGCAGCACAAACTGCTAGTCCATCCTTTGCTTAAAACACAGTAAACTGTGTAAATCGGGTTTGCCAGATTTCCATAGTTTGAAGGGAAAAATGCAGTCATCAGAAAGATTCTATAAGAAGAGATTGCTCACCCAGCACTCTGATGTGTGAAGGGAGATGGCTATTTATTTTCTCTAGTGTGTTATCGATCAGCCTAATCTTCAACGACACAACTTGTCCTGCAGCAGAAACTCCCTACAAAAGGAAAAGAGAAGAAATTTATGAAAGCTGAATTCTGAAATCCACCGTATAATGCCCCAATCCTTCCTCTCATCAAACTTCGTAAAACCCCCTTATCTTTTTTCAAAGCCTTTAGTGAAGTTTAAACCAACTATTTATCGTTACGAACAAATACAGTGGCTGGGAGTGAAGTATATAGCCTCAGCTGTATACAGTACTGTGTTTCAGCAGTGGAACTTCCCGCCCCACTCCAGGAAGAAAATTGAGTGCTGCTCAGCCATTCTATAAATGAATAAAAAGCTTCCTATAATTGGCTAAAGTGGAGAGGTGGACAGATGACACTGCAATATTAGCCAGTCAGAGAAAGCTTTGTATTCTTTGAATACAAAGCTTCATGTGTATGGCTGGGCAGTACTCAGCCCGATTTAATTTTGTTCTGGGAGTAGGGCGGGAAGTTCCCCCTTCACTTTGTTTTCTATGGGGGCCCTCATGCGGGCTCGCTGCTGGGCCTCACTGCCTGCATCTATAGACATAGATAGCGGGGCTTATCCCCCCCACCCCCCAGTTACTGGCTTTGATTTGAGCCAATGGCTCCTGCCACCAAACAGTTATGCAAGGACTTCTGACCTATTTTCAATATCTGAACAATGGTTTCCAATCAGTATCCTAAAGAATTACGAATCAGATAAAACAACCTAGTAACTTTCAGAAGTAGGGCAGCCCCTAGAAGAGGCTTCTATTTCGTTTTTTCTATTTTCCCAAAGTCTCCGACGCTGCACAGCCAGCTTAATGCCCTCTTCTTCCCATATGACATATGCAGTGTTCATTTTGATGTCAAACTTCAGTTTAGTTTTAGTCAGTCTTTGGACTAAAATGTTATTTTAGTTTTTGTCATATTTGGCATCTGAATTGTTTGTTTTTGTCATATTTTATATGACTAAAATATAAAATACATTTTAGTCGACTAAAATCAAAAGAGTTTAGTTAAATTGTAATAAATGCATCAATTAAGCATTTCTCTAGAACTGTCAAGCTCATCATATTCCTGGGCTAAAAATCTAATAAAATTATTAAGGTTTGAACATGAACTACAGACACATATTTAGCCGCTGTGATAAAACCAAGATTCATAAACAAAAATATTGCTTTTTGCCAAACAGAAGTACAACTTTAGACCCCTTTCACACTGGGGCAGACAGGGCGGTAGTGGTAAAACGCAGCTAATTTTAGCGGGGCTTTACCGCTGTTATAGCAGCGCCGCTATTCTGGCAGCAGAGGGGCGCTTTTAACCCTCAAGAAGGGGTTAAAAGCGCACATGATTCCAAAGCGGTGTTCAGCCGCTTCAGAAGCGATGGCCATTCATTTCAATGGCGGGGGTGGTGTAGGAGCGCTGTATACATTGCTCCCGCACCGCCCCAAAAGATGCTGTTTGCAGGACTTTTCTCCCTGTCCTGCAAGTGCGTCGCCCCAGTGTGAAAAGACACACTCTGACTTTCATGGAGAGGCAGTTTTCAGGTGCTGAGCAGAGGCTATTTCCAGCGATGCAGCGCCTGAAAACCGCCCCAGTGTGAAAGAGGTCTTAAGGGCCATTTCACACCAGAAAAATGCACTCCAGATCCGTTACGGTTACGTTCATGCATGCGCGTTTGTAAGGCTTTTTTAATGCGTTCCAGTGTGTTTTTGATGTGTTTCTGGATGCATTCCAGGTGCTTTTTTCACTATACTAGAGTCCAGTGCATTTTTTATGTGTCTTACTGCGTTCCAGTACAGTCCAGTGCAGGAAAAATGCAACATGTTCTGCTTTTTTTACTGGAACTAGAAAGCCCTGGAACTGACTGCACTGGTGTGAACTATGCCATTGAAAACCATATAACCTACTTTACATGCATTTTTGATACAGAAAAAAAAAATGCACTGTACTGCATGTGAACTGGCCCTAAAACATATCTATCCATCAATCTAAAAAACTGTAAAATCTATTGGCGCCATTGCATATATTACCTGAATATATTACCAACATTAAATTTTTTCTTAAGTAGTTTTTTTTCAGCAGTTTAGCAGATGCCCTTTACTTAATCTTATGTGGTGGTGCAATGTTAATTTAACATCAAATTTTTTTTAGTCAGTCTTTGGAATAAAATTCCATTTTAGTTTTAGTTGCATTTTAGGCATATGAATTGTTTTAATTAAGATTTAATTAAGTTTTAAGACGACTTTTTAACCCATGAAACTCTTCTCAAAAGTGGGGGGGTCGTCTTATACGTCAGGGATTAGGGCCGGTTCACAACCACTTCCCGACCAGCGCCGTAAATAGGCGGCGGTCGGGTTTGAGTGGCTCTCCCGGGACATAGCCTGCACATGCAGGCTATATCCCGGTGTAATTTTTTAGAGCTGGCGGTCGGCTATCCAGGGGTAACGACCGATCCGGCTCGGGAGCCGCTCAGTCGTTACCCCAGGGGGCGTGAGGGGACATCCCCCCCTCCCGCCGCCTTCTGCCGCTCTTCTCCGGCCTCCCCCACCGGGAGACCGAAGCGACGATCCGGCGCGTCCGCCGGCTGGAAGGAGACCTGACAAAAGCCGTAATCGGCTCCGATCGGGTCTCCTTCGGCAAATTCCGGAAGCGACGTCACTACGTCACTTCCGGTTTACTCGGCGGCTAACGGCGGCAATTTTAAAAAAGTGACAGTATTCAGAATCACAGTTTTTGGCGGTCTGAATACTGTGAAGTGCAAAGGAGGGATGGGGGGCCTTTTAGACCCCCCAGCCCTCCAAAAAGAGTACCTGTCACCATATATTACTATCACAAGGGATGTTTACATTCCTTGTGATAGCAATAAAAGTGATCAGATTTTTTTTTTTTAAAGGAACAGTGCTAAAAATAAAAAAAAAGAGATTTAAAATCGCCACCGTCCCCGCGAGCTTGCGCAGCAAAGAAAACGCATACGCAAGTCGCGCCCACATATGAAAACGGTGTTCAAACCACACATGTGAGGGATCGCCAGAGTGTGCGCAATAATTCTAGCAAAAGACCTCCTCTGCACCTCTAACCTGGTAACCGTTAAAAATTTTTAAAGCGTCGCCTATGGAACTTTTTAAATACAGGACTTTGTCGCCATTCCGCAAGTGCGCGCAATTTTCAACCATGTCATGTATGGTATATATTTACTCGGCGTAACATCCTCTTTCACAATATGCAAAAAAATTGGGCTAACTTTACTGTTGTCTTATTTTTTAACTCAAAAAAGTAAAATTGTTCGAAAAAAAAAAATCGCGCTTGAAAGACCGCTGCGCAAATACCGTGTGACAAAAAGTATTGAAACAATCGCCATTTTATTCTCTAGGGTGTTTGAAAAAAATATATATAATGTTTGGGGGTTCTAAGTAATTCTCTAGCAAAAAAAATGCTTTTAGCTTGTGACCACCAAATTTAAAAAAGTGGCCCGTTCACATCTAGACGACTTGTCAGGTGACTTGAGTCGCCTGACAAGTCGTCTCAATGCTGTGCAATGGAACCGTTCTAATAGGAGCGAATCGCTTCGATCAGACTTAGAAAAATGGTTCCTGCACTATTTTCAGGGCGATCTCAGCACGGCTTACATTGACTTCTATGATAGACGTCTCCTCACAAGCCGCGCTGAGATTGCCTCGAGCAGGGCGACTTGCTTCGCCCTGGCAAGTCGCGCCGCATCGCGCCGCTTACTGCATTATTTTCAGGGCGATCTCAGCGCGACTTGCATTGACTTCTATGATAGAAGTCTCCTTACAAGCCGCGTTGAGATCGCGGAAGAGGGGTAGTCTTATACGGTGAGTATAACCCAAACCCTATATTTTAACAGGAAAAGTAGGGGGTCGTCTTATACGCCTAGTCGTCTTATACGCCGGCAAATACGGTACCAGTCCACAGAATCTCTCTCTTCTATTCAAACCTCACCATCCTGGGCAAGTCCAAAGAGCTGTCAAAAGGACGTCAGGGACAAGATTGTAGACCTGCACAAGGCTGGAATGGGCTACAAGACCATCAGCAAGAAGCTTGGTGAGAAGGAGACAACTGTTGGAGTGATTATTTGCAAATGGAAGAAATACAAAATAACCATCAATCGCCCTCAGTCTGGAGCTCCATGCAAAATGTCACCTAATGGAGTAAGGATGATCATGAGAAAAGTGAGGGATCAGCCCAGAACTACATAGGAGGAGCTTGTGAATGATCTCAAGGCAGTTGGGACCACAGACACCAAACAAACCATTGGTAGCACAATACGCCACCATGTATTGAAATCTTGCAGCGCCCACAAGGTCCCCCTCCTTAAGAAGGCCTGCCTGAAGCTTGCCAATGAACATCTAAATGATTCAGAGAAGGATTGGGAGAAAGTGCTGTGGTCAAATGAGACCAAAATTGAGCTCTTTGGCATCAACTCAACTCGCCGTATTGGGAGGAAGAAAAATGCCGACTATGACTGCAAGAACCCCATCCTAACAGTCAAGCACAGAGGTGGAAACATTATGCTTTGGGGCAGTTTCTCTGCTAAAAGGTAAAGGACAACTTTGCCGCATTGAGGGGCCAATGGACGGGGCCATGTATTGTAAAATATTGGATGAGAACCTTCTTCCCTCAGCCAGAACACTGAAGATGGTTCTTGGATGGGTCTCCCAGCATGACAATGACCCAAATCTTACCACCAAGGCAACAAAGGAGTGGCTCAAGAAGCACATTAAATGTCATGGAGTGGCCTAGCCAGTCTCCTGACCCTAATCCTATGGACAATTTATGGAAGGAGCTGAAACTTCGAGTTGCTAAGCGACAGCCAAGAAACCTTACGGATTTAGAGAAGATATGTATAGAAAAGTGGACCAAAATCCCTTTTGAGATGTGAGCAAACCTGGTCACTAACTACAAGAAACGTATTACCTCGGTGCTTGCCAACAAGGGTTTCTCCACCAAGTACTAAGTCATATTTTGTTTGGGGATCAAATACTTATTTTACTCACTGAACTGCAACTCAATTTATAGCATTTGGATCATGTTTTTTTTTCAGGATTTTTGGTTGATATTCTGTCTCTATCATTTCAAATACACCTATCTTAAAAATGATAGACCCTCCATTTTGTAAGTAGGCAAATGTATAAAATCTGCAGGGGATCAAATAATTATTTTCCCCACTGTATGTAGAGATCAAAAGGTAGCCTTGCTAAAAAGGAGCCAACCTGTCACCAATCTATACACCCAATATCACAGGCAAATATTTATCTGGGGAGACACTGTATCATAGGAAGTCCATACATTAGTCATCTTTCTTTTCATTAAACCAGTGGGTTGATTGGAAAAAAAAAAAAAAAAAAAATACCCAATTCCTTACCCACACATTCAAGGTGGTTGGAGGAAATCACACTCGCTGAGCCTTTGTATTCTGACAGCAGGAAGATATCACCACCATCAAAATACACTGATCAGCGCTGCCGGCTACATGTGGATATCAGTAGTTACATAGTTAGTCAGTTTGAAAAAGACACAAGTCCATCTAGTTCAACCAATAAAAACAAAACAAAAAAAAAAAAAACCCACCATACAATCCCATATGCACAATGAATGGATGAAATATCTCTTTGCCTCTAGATGTAAAGAGTACCCCCTTGTCCTCTGTGATGACTTTAATGTAAATAACTCAACACCAAGTTCAATATATGGACCACTTATGTATTTGTACATGTTGATCATATCCCCTTAACCACTTCAGCCCCGGAAGGATTTCACACTTTAGGACCAGAGCGCTTTTTGCCAATCGGCACTGCATCGCTTTAACTGACAATTGCGCAGTTGTACCCATACGAAATTTGCGTCTTTTTTCCCACAAATAGAGCTTTCTTTTGGTGGTATTTGATCACCTCTGCGTCATTTCTGATCGCCGCTATAAACAAAAGAAGAGCGATAATTTTGCAAAAAAAAAAAAAAAAAAAATTTCTTTACTTTTTGCTAAAATACAAATCCAAAAAAAATTAAAAAAAAAAATGTATAATTCTATATATAAAATTTTCCATCGGTTTTGACCGATTTATATTCTTCCCCATATTTTTGGTAAAAAAAAAAAAACAAAAAAAACGCAAATCGGCGTTTATTGATTGGTTTGCGCAAAAGTTGCCGCGTTTACGGACGATGAGAATTAATTTCTAGGGTTTTTATTTTTTTTTACTAGTAATGGCAGCGATCTGCGATTTTTAGCGGTACTACCATATTGCAGCGGACATGTCGGGCCATTTTGACATTTTTTTGGGACCACTGGCATTTATACAGCAATCAGTGCTATAAAAATGCACGGATTACTGTGTAAATGCCATTGGCAGTGAAGGGGTTAACCTGCAGGGGGCGCTCTAAGGGTTAACTGTGTGTGGGCTGCCCTGGCTGGGGGAAGGAGGTGATCACGGCTTCCATATACAGGAAGCCTGTGATCACCGCCCTTCCCCCTCTAACAGAACGCAGATCCGTGTTTACTTACACGGACCTCCGTTCTTTCACTGCGGGGGGGGGCGGTCATCGTGGGTAGCCGGCGGCGATTGAGTCCGCCCTACCCGCTCCCTGCCCCCCCCCCCCAAACACGTCAGACGCCGGATGGCGGTCGGCAAGTGGTTAATCTCCTTTTCTCAAGAGAAAATAAATTCAGTTCCTCTAATCTTTCCTCATAGCTGAGCTCCTCCATGCCTCTTATTAGTTTGGTTGCCCTTCTCTGCACTTTCTCCAGTTTCCTGATATCCATTTTGAGAACTGGGGCCCAAAACTGAACTGCATATTCCAGATGAGGTCTTACTAATGATTTGTACAGGGGCAAAATGATATCTCTCTCTCTGGAGTCCATACCTCTCTTAATACAAGAACAGACTTTGCTAGCTTGGCATTGCATGCTATTATTAAGCTTACAATCTACCAAAATCCCCAGATCCTTCTCCACTATGGATTCCCCCAGTTGTACTCCCCCCTAGTATGTACGATGCATGCATATTCTTAGCCCCCAAGTGCATAACTTTACATTTATAAATATTAAACTTCATTTGCCACATAGTCGCCCAATTAGACAGTGTATTGAGGTCGGCTTGTAAGTTGGAGACATTCTGTAAGGACGTTATTCCACTGCATAGCTTGGTGCCATCTGCAAACATTGAAATGGTACTTTTAATCCCAGACCCTATGTCATTTATAAAGATATGCAGTAGATCAACTTTCCAAATATGGATTGAAATTCCATCTGGTCCTTGCTGAATTTCAATCCATGTATGGCCGGCTTTAATCATTTCAGCTCTCGTACCTGAATTACCCTTATTGGCTACAGCAAGTTTTATGTTTCATTATTGGCCTGTTTATTCAGTGATAACTCTGTAACAACAAAAGTTCACATACAAGGTTTAATTTTTTTCTGGGACATACCAAGACTTTCTTTAAAGAAATACTGTCCGAAAAAGGATTTTTTCCTAAAATGTTTTTTTTTTTTTTTTTAATTTGCATATATTTTGTTATACTGAAAAAAACTAATGACAACTAGAAAATATATAAATAGTAAAACAAAGGATGACTGGTCCTGATGGTTCTGACAGAAGTTTTTTGTTTTATTTCATTAAATAATCTTTTTTGAGCAATAATTGAAAACACTTGAACTTACGGCTGTTAGTCTATTGCTACATGACCAGCATAAAGAAAACAAACCTGATGTGGCTTATTGCCTATAAGCTGCAAACAAGATAGATACCCATCACCACCTGTCCTTTGGGACAGGAAAACATTGAGTATGGTTGGTTATGCAAGCCTTTTAAACTCTTTACTTTGTGTCACTAATAGGGATCAGCTATCTGATTAGGGATTTCATCGCTGATAATGAACTGGAAAATCTTGAACAAGTCACAATGGAAAGGAAAGGAAGAGAAAAAGCTTTCCTGTTCATGCCCAAAGCTCACCTTGTCTGTGCGTGCACACCGCTGAAAGGACATTTTCTTCATGTGTTCTGCATGATTCTCAGGAATACAGTCAGATAGGACGAGTGCTTGCACAAGTTCATCTTCAATAGTTTTGTACTGTGAAGAACCCACGTTTCGCTGTAATAACACACAAATGGGACCAAAATATGGAATGATTAATCTTAAAATTGACATTTATGCTAAATATAAGTTTGATTAAAAACACTGCTCTCCCCTCCTCCTACCTATACAGTTTGCAAAGACATACGTACATGTGAATTCATTTTCTGGAATCTTATTCTGTCTGGTCATATATTGCAAAAGCAGTGGCTTCCCTCAAAAGCCATGTCACCCGCTAGCTTCCATCACCCCTTTGCTGTTGGCGCTCCCTCCTCTCCCCTGCTGCAGCAGCTCAGTGACACAGGGGAACTGCTGCTTCTGCACCCACGCGACTGAATCAAAGCAGATCTTTTTTATGGGCACTATACAGCATAGATAGGAGGAGGGGGAAGCTATGTTTTAAACAGAAATATAGGAATACAAATGTCTGCTTTAATGCAGCCAATGTTATGATTCACATACCGTTTCCCACCACATATCCAGACAGGTGGCATCTCTCTCATGAGTGATATACTGTATCTGTAGAACTACCCACAACTATCCAGCTACGCAGAAAACGTTCAAACATGAATACATGAATACACACACATAGGGAGATTAGCTTGTGGGGATCACTTTTCAGAGGAAAATATTCAGCATGGAGGTCAGTTTCTTTAAAATCTGGTGGCTGGCCAGGTTTATTATCACAGGATCGTAAGATCAAAACACATAAAAACAGAAAACAAAACCTCGCCGTCCAGCGCTAAACTAAACTATCGGGTTCCTCTCTATACTGTGCGGGGCTGTCCCCAACACCCACAAAACATAAGCACAGTGCAAACCTTGATCTTTGAGTCCAAATTAGCACACAGAGCTCACACAGCTTTCTCCCTCTGAGATCCAGGATAGAGCTCTCCTCTGTTCTCTTCCTGGTCATTAAATGCAGGTGGAGAGGGGTTTGAGTGGATCAGAAAGTCCGGGCCGGAACCAGCTCTGCCACGGTGGCTGGCAAAACCTGGGTCAGACTTTCACTAGTCGCCTCAAAGTGATCGCATGCGAGGCGACAAATATCACTCCGTCCATTATGGCGCCTCGCATAACATCACATATACAGTCTATTTCTATTGAGGTATGTACAAATTATGCTGAATACTATTACAGTGCAAAGGTGGCATTTGCTATATGGACAGGAAATAAAAATCTGCTAAACACAGATTAGGCTCATCAGGAATAAACATTCAGAAGTAGATTGTCTGGATAAAATTATGCTGGTAGAAGTGTATAAGCGGCTGCATTCACAGCCTTACAAATGGGGGTCTCCTACACTCCAGAAGGGGATTGGACAACTGATTTTGGAAGGAAAGACTTACAGGATATTAACAAACATTTGTGTTTAAATAGAAGATAATAATCTTGTTTGTATGTGCATCACTGCTGCTTACCTGCATGCCATGGTATCCTTTCCCAGAATATGCCAGAAGCAGGACCACTTTTTTCTTGGGATACTTCTTTGCCTGCTCTTCATCATCAGGCTTAAACCTCTTGGCATCATGTCCATTTTCCTCTATGGTTTCAGAATCCTCTTGAAGACTCGAAGCCTTCCTGGTTTCTCCCACACTACTAACCTGTAATATATTCTCCTCCTTCAGGGAAGCCATGAGAAGATCTTACACCGATTACTGCAATAAAGGTGTACAGTAGACTTGTGAAAAAGCTAGTGAGATAAAAGCAGTTCTGCTCAATGCCCCTATAAGTATCTGTATAGTATACCTAGGGCTGAATGCCTGGAATGCAAGCAGTCCGCATTCCGGTCATTCATCCATGGGTGAATGCTACCCTAAACAAAAGTAACACTTGATGCATCATCCAGCTGCAGCAGCTGTTAGCCTCTCACAAGAGTTTGACAAGCTGCCACAGTGGCTGTACGGTGTGCCTGCGCCTTCTGCCCCCACCTCACACACCAGGGCTGAAAACCCAGCGTGCATGAGGACTAATATAGTCCTCCTATGTATTTTATTAGTGTTTTCAGGCATTTATCTGAAGTTCAGCTTTAGCTAAATAGCCATTTTTATTTTTTTGCTGGCAAACATTTACTAAGAGCCCTTTCATACTGAGGCAGTTTTCATGTGTTTTAGCGCTAGAAATAGCACCTGTAAAGCGCCTGAAAACTGCCTCCCCATGCCGTCCCAGTGTGAAAGCATGAGTGCTTTCACACTGGGGCGGTGCGCTTGCAGGACGTTAGTAAAAGTCCTGCAAGCAGCATCTTTGGGGCGGTGCCCATTGGAATGAATAGGCAGCGCAACACGGGCACTTTTTGGGGGTTAAAAGCGCCCCAGAGTGCTGCTTAAACAGCGGTAAAGTGCAGCTACCTGAGCGACGCTTTAGCAACAACATACAGGCGGCCCCAGTGTGAAAGGGCTCTTAAGTGTTACATTTTAGCAGTCTTATAGTCTGAATATTCACTTTTATTATCCAAACATGTGCAGATGAAATAAGCAAGAATACTATTACAAGTGATTGGCAAACTTCAAGTGAATGTTCAGAAAATTTAGTAACTCAGCCCTTTGTTACAATACTGTGTCATCTGGCAAAGTTCACTCTGTACACATTGCTGGGTGTCCTGTGCATCCCTATACCTGTAAGGAGGGATGGGCTCTCTCGAGGCATACCTGCCTTTAATGTATCCATTATTAATATGTGCTCCAACTTTGGAGACTCAAATTATAGAGTTAGGACTGCAGTGGACTGGGGTTCAGTGGCCTGTGCAGCTTATGCATGTATTTGCAAATTTCTGCAAATTAAACCCCTTGTTTCTAATGTGTACTATTAGACCGGGTCAATTCGGTTTGTTGCAGGCTGGCTGGTAAGCAATTAGGGATTCTTTGTTTGTTTTTTGACATGTGTTGCCCTTCCATGTGCTCCTTGCTGCCAGTTATAGGTTGGGGTGGTTGCCATTTACTTGTAAAATTCACTCTGTACACACCTGACTAATACACACATTGACCAAAGGCTGCAAAGTGTGCTAACATACAGGACATATGGGGGAGGATTCACTAAAACTGCCGCACACAGAATCTGGTGTAGCTGTACATTAGTAATCAATCAGCATCTAGGATTTAGTCCCCGATCACACTGGTGCGACGTCATGCGATTTGACAGTTCCAAATTGCATGAAAAGTCACACTCTATTGTTGGCAATGGAATCGTTCAAATTGGTGCAACTCCAACTTTGAAGGGTCGCACCGATTTGAAAAAAAAAGGTTCCTGCACTATTTTTTGCAATTTCAGGTGCGACTTGCATAGACATCTGTGCATGAAGTTGAGGAAGCCTATTGGCTAGTATGTACAGCTGAACCAGTACAATATTTCAAAAGGGTTATGCACTTCTTAAGAGCCCTTTTTACACTGGGGCGCGGGCCACCTTAGTGGTAAAGCGCCACTTGTTTTAGGCTGCATTCACACAGGGGCGACCCGACTTCGACGCGACTTTGCTAGGCAATTTCAGCGCGACTTCCAGCGCGACTTTCAGGGACTTGAGGCGACTTTACAACACGACTTTTTCCAGGCGACTTTGCCTTGACCAATCAGGAAAGGGAGGGTGGGGGTTGCCTAAAAATAAATTCTATTCTTTTCACTACAAAGTCGCTTTTATTTAGATGGGGGATCCGACTTGGAGGCGACTTCTATTCAATTCTATGGGCACAAGTCGGATAGAAGTCACCTAGAAGTAGTACAGGAACCTTTTCTGAAGTCGTTCCGACTTCAGTAGTGTACATTAAGACGGCTCCCATTCATTTCAATGGGATTTCAGATGTCAAGCGACCTGGGGCGACTTGAGGCTACCCAAGTTGGAGCGACAGTCGCCCCTGTGTGAATGGTGCCTTAGCAGTGCTTTACAGCTGTTTAAGCTAGCCAGGAGCTTTTAACCCCCAAGAAGGGTTTAAAAGCGCCCGTGTTGCGGCACTTCGGAAGCGCTGCTCATTCCTTGCAATGGCCAGGGGCGGTATGGGAGTGGTGTATACAGTGCTCCCAAACCGCCCCAAAGACGCTGCTTGCAGGACTTTTCCTAACGCCCCGCAAGCGCATCGCCCGAGTGTGAAAGTACCCGAGTGGCATGGGAGCAAGTTTGCAGGTGCAATTTCTAGCGCTAAAACTCCTGAAAACTGCTTCACTGTGAAAGGGGTCTCAGTGTGTTTTTTGTGCATCAGTTTCAATGGGCTGCAATAAGTGCAACATGCAGAAACACGCAGGCTCTCGGTCCCACCTCCATAGAGCCTAATGCCCCGTACACACGGGACGATTGTACGTACGATCGTCGCAAATCGTATGTTGCATAATGTAAATAGCATACTGACATGCACCCGACGGTCGTACATACTACAACTTGCGGCCGGCCGAACGTGATGACGCGAACGAGCGTATAAAGAGGAAGTGCTGGTATCGTAGCGTCACCCTTTGGGCTCCTTCATCTAATTTCGTGTTAGTTGAAGTGGACTTGGCGCATGCGTGTTTAGCACAATACAACTTGTTGTACCCAACTGCTCTACACACGATACAACGGTCATATGCGAGCTTGTTGGTACGACCAAGTTTTGTAGTCTGCTCATACAACTCCCATGTACGACCCTCGTATGTTCAACTGTTGAAAGCGCGCACACAAACGATCGATTTCGCATACAACGGTCGTGAGTACGACGTGTTGAATGCGATCGTCGTCCCGTGTGTACGAGGCTTAACTGAACAAGCGGAGGCTAGACGGTGATTACTATGCACAGCTGCTCCAGATTCTGTCTGTTCCAGGACTGGTACATTCCCACCATATAGTTTTCACTGCTAACAATGAGATCCTAGTGCAGTCTATGTGTCTATTATAGTGTGATTGTAGTCAGTATTCTGGGGGTTACACAAAGCATGCAATCTGACACCACAGTAACAATGATGAGAAGCATTCAATACAATGTAACATGCACAGATCCAAAGCAAGTGAGAGCAGCAGAGACAGACATCACTGATAGGTCAATGACAGCACACACACGGGGGAGTCTATGGCAGAGGAAATACCTGCACGTGGATTACTGCACAAGATGCCAAATCCTTGTGTGCTGGAGGACCTGCGATGACATCACGATCATGTGACTCACACAGCGAGCTCACATGGAGTAAAGGACCTTCAGTGATGCTCCTGTCACGTGACTTGGCTGAAGAGTGGGCGGGGCATGGAGGGCAGATTGGAATGAGGAACGTCACCCAGACTACTCATTCTTCCCAGAGCACGGGTCACCCTAGGGCTGTTCCTAAGAACACATTGAAGCCTTCACATTAGAAGTACAAGTAGTTATTAGACACACACTGAAGCTCTTTGATGTCAAGTTGTTTTTTATCTTTTATTTTTTTAAAGAATTTAGCCTGGATTGAGCCACTTCCGAGAGTGTCAGTTCTCAGCCAGTAGTCTGACCCTCCCCCACCATTATGACATCACCTGGGCACTGGAAGGAAGCCTCATAGGAGGTGGAAGCTTTCATCTGCCTTCATACTATAATGCTTAGGGCTCGTTTACTCTTGTGGCAAGGGCTGTCGCTCCTCTGAAAAGAGTTCCACGCTCAGACTTCGGACAGGCAATATGTTGCCAAGCATCGCGGCCGTGGCATGTGTACATCCCTGGCTTTACAGCTGAAGAGGGAGCTGCTAGCGGGTAGTAAAACCAGGGCTTGTCGTGATTTGAACCCCCACACCTGCCAACCACAATTATAAACCAGTCCTTGTGCTGTAACAATTTACATTGTCATTATTGCTTTTAAAGACCAACTTGGAAAATCTGAAAATGCTCCCTCACGACAGGGCTATGCCTGTACTGCAGGGATTAACTGCTAGTTTAGTCTAAGGGAGAGGTAAAGCTCTGTTGCTTACAAGATCCTCCGCTCCCCTGGCAGGCGACATTCCGCCATGCACCAACAGTGGACCATCTCTCAGCATCATCACATCCAATGCTACAGACCCTGCGTCAGTCTTCTTCCAGGCCACTGGAGCATTGGGGAGAAGATTGGATGGTTTGGTGGGGGTGGCAGTCTAGCTGAGCTGAAGATCAGTAAATAATTTCCATGCCCCCTACCCTAGACCTAAATGAGCAGCTAACCCTACACTAAACTTGCAGTTCGGGCAGTGCCTTACTATTCCCTAGACTAAACTTGCAGTTTGGGCAGAACTCCTCTCCCCCTAGACTAAACTTGCAGTTCGGGCAGTGCCTTACTCTTCCCTAGACTAAACTTGCAGTTTGGGCAGAACTCCACTCTCCCCTAGACTAAACTTGCAATTCAGGCAATGCCTTACTCTCCCCTAGACTAAACTTGCAGTTTGGGCAGAATTCCACTCCCCTCTAGACTAAACTTGCAGTTCAGGCAGAGCCCCACTCTCCCCTGGACTAAACGTGTAGTTCAGGCAGAGCCCCTCTCTCCCCTAGAATAAACTTGCAGTTAGGGCATAACCTCACTCTCCCCTAGAGTATACTTGTAGTTCGGGCAGAGCCCCACTCTCCCCTAGAGTATACTTGTAGTTCAGGCAGAGCCCCACTCTCCCCTAGAATAAACTTGCAGTTAGGGCATAACCTTACTCTCCCCTAGAGTATACTTGTAGTTCGGGCAGAGCCCCACTCTCCCCTAGACTAAACTTGCCATTTGGGCAGAGCCTCACTCTCCCCTAGACCAAATGTGCAGTTCAGATAGAGCCCCACTGCAAGGTAGACTTTTCAAGATTCCTGGAGCCATGCTTTAAATATAATAGTTTACATATTTGAACTCTATCCAATAAGTTAAAGCAGACCCATTAAAAGAATATTTTCTCTCCTGATTCTCCCCTTAGATCTTCCTCACCTAGGTGAACATTACATAGCTGCTGCCTCCTGACTCTGTTTGTTGTACCGATGAATAAATAGATGCAGGGGTGATTTATATGGCAAGTGGGTTCCATTTTCTTTTTGTAAGAAGAACCTGCTCCTGATATCAGTGACAGTGTGAGTATTCAATCCTGCAGAGGAACATTTGTTTTTCTTCAGCTCCTGGTTCCAGGGCTGCAAAGACGCAGCATGAACTTGGTGGGACCTCTACTCTGCCTGCAGTAGCTCCTGGTTCCAATGCTGCAAAAATGCAGGGGGGCCTTCTGGTACAAAAGATAAAGTAGTAACAGCGCTCACAGTGGGGGCAACCCAATCCATGCACAGGATCCACTCATAGGTGCCGATGCGCTGTATCCTCTCACACAGGAATGACATAAGCAATAGAAAGAGCCGGCAACACTGGAATCCTTGAAGTTTAGTTCATTGGTTGCATACAACTAAGGCTTCTGCCGAAACACATCAAAGCTATTGTTTTACAGTCACTTTGATGTATCCAATAAACTACACAAGGATTCCAGTGTCGCCGGCTCTTTGTGTTGCTTAGGACCTTCTGGTACCTCTAATGGCCAAGCCTCCTAGGGAAGGGAGTGTGAATGGCAGAAGACAATTTTGGAAGCTTTCCTCCACTGTACCCTCTGCTATGATCAACTCAGGGACAGAAAGCATCTCTGGCGGAGACAAGCGCTTGTTGCACCAGAAATACAGTAAAGCTTGTAAGCATTGTCTTGTGTCCCTGCTGCATGTTTGAGTAGTTTATGTTTACTACATTTTTTTTCCTTTTCAGAGTTCTCTGAGGCCTGGCTGACTGACACGGAATTCCTTGGTGGTAAGCTTTAGAATGTCCTGTATTTTAGCCCTGTTGTGTATGAGGGGTCACCTTGAGGGTCAGATTTCATGTGCAACCTGGTTGTTTGCTCTGCTGAAGTCAGGTCTGGGCTCTTGGAAGGTCTTATGCCCCCTCTTAATTCTAAAGCCCCTTTCACACGATCCGATCAGTTTTTCACGCAGACCTGATCAAAATCTCCAGTCTCTTCTATGGAGCAGCGGATGTCAACAGACACATATCCGCTGACACCCACCACCATCCTGTCCACCAAAAACAGATGGAGGGTGGTCCTATTACCCATCTGTCTGGCGGATTGGATGGAAATGGTTAGTCAGTCCGTTTCCATCCGATTGCCCCATAGAGGAGAGTGAGACTGTGTCCGTGTCCACTCTGCATAGCAGACCTGTCATCCTCCTGCTCAGCGGAGAGATCCCCCGCTGAGCAAGCGGATTCCACTTCATGGAGGCGACCGCGTGAAATGGGCCTAAAGAGTAAATGTGTGGGGATGCCAGGGTGCTCTTGTGCCAACTTTTGAAAAAAATATTCAGAAGGGTGCACCTGCATGAACTTAACTACTGTATCTACTAGATCTCTTTTGGCTAACCTAAAGTCCTCAGGTCAACCTTAATCTGTGACATTATTTTTCTCAGCCTCCCAGGAGGTTTGTGCCAGTTAGTCTATACGGAGGCTCTTTACAGGTGATTTGTATTGATCCGGATATCTCCCAGACTAACTCTCAATGTATAGTATGTAGGAGCTAGGTTGTGTTTGATATGCAGAAAGAGCAAGTCCAAAGCTATCTGTACCTAGGCCATTATTGGTTGTTGAGGCCAAAGTAGCATGCAAGATGTGGATTGTGAGTGAAGCAAACAATTGAAAGAAAATTGAAATGTTTGCACATTCGACTCAGCCATCACTGTAGCAATTTTTTTTAAAAAATATCATCTACAAATTGTTTTCTACATTAATTCATTGTTTTTCTGTTCATCAGTTTCTGAATGGTCGGAAGTGATGTGATCTATAAGATTTGAAGATTCTTCAGGGAGCAATAGCTCTTCTGGAGAGTGAAGATTCAAGAACTGGAGCAGTGAGAACAACCAATGTTATATTGCAGGAAACTTTGTTTTTCTATTTTTTTTTAAAGACTGCAAAGTCTAGTCTATGAGCACACCTCTTTTCCAAATACACTAATAGCAACACTTTTCTTGTATGTATGGATTGTATCTTAAAATTAGAGATGCCCACTTTTCCAGGCTATTTGGGAAATGGGAAAGAGATTTAAGCATTACCTTGATCAATGATCAAAAATTTAAGATGCTAAAATTATGTCATATCTCCTCTATCAGCATAAAATATGAGGAACTAAATTTCAAATTGGCTGCATGCTGGTACATATGTCCATCACATATGGCATCTATCCCCATAGCTCAAACAAACGATTTTTAATTATTCTTGGATCTCACTGTGGGTACCACTATTGACTTTTAAAGCAGGTGTGATGTGCTCTCTCACTGTGCATCTATCCCACTAGATGCTTAAAACTAAAAAGTAGTTGTAAACCCCTACCATGTACCCAGTGAAGTGACTGACCTCAGGTGTTCCACTGAGATAAAACACATCCTCCTACATAAGTTGTACCTGTTTATCTGCTCCATCCTCTTCTCTACAGTGCATTCAGAAAGTATTCACATCGCTTCACTTTTTCCACATTTTGTTAGGTTACATCCGTAATGGATTAAATTCATTATTTTCCTCAATATTCTACAAACAATACCCCATAATGACAACGTGAAAGAAGTTTATTTGAAACCTTTGAAAATGTATTAAAAATAAAAAAGGTAATAAAACATGCATAAGTATTCACAACCTTTACCATGACACTCAAAATTGAGCTCAGATGCATCCGGTTTCCACTGATCTTCCTTGACACGTTTCTACAATTTGATTGAATCCACCTGTGGTAAATTCAGTTGATTGGACATCATTTGGAAAGGCACACACCTGTCTATATAAGGTCCCATGGTTAACAGTTCATGTTAGAGCTCAAACCAAGCCATAAAGTCCAAAGTATTGTCTGTAGATCTCAGAGACAGGATTGTATCAAGGCACAGATCTGGAGAAGGGTACAGAAAAAATTCTGCAGCACAGTGGCGGCTGAAGTTTTTGGATAGGGGGGCGCCAGGCCCCGCCCTTCCTTTTGACCCCTTCTACTTCTAATAAGCCACACCCCTTATAGAATCCACCCACTCCGTCCCCTGTATTCCACATATTGTGTCAGGAGTATACAGCTCAGCATCACAGGGCACAGTATACAGCTCAGCATCACAGGACACAGTATACAGCTCAGCATCACAGGACACAGTATACAGCTCAGCATCACAGGACACAGTATACTGCTCCGGCATCACAGGGCACAGTATACAGCTCAGCATTACAGGGCACAGTATACAGCTCTGCATCACAGGGCACAGTATACAGTGACACAGGTGGGGGCAGTTATGCAGCCAGTGGCACAGGTGGGGCAGTTATGCAGCCAGTGATACAGGTGGGGGCAGTTATGCAGCCAGTGACACAGTGACACGGGACACTACGACTCGACATATGAGGACTGTGTTATACACCTTATGTCCCCTGCCTCACCCACCTAAGATATTCCCCACACCGAATAATCTTCATCTTCCCCAGT
>BLSH010070966.1:1164655-1187462 GCA_018402905.1 Glandirana rugosa | reverse complement strand
ATACCATGTGACATAAAATATTGCAGCAACCACCATTTTATTCTCTAGGGTCTCTGCTAAAAAAGAATATATAATGTTTGGGGGTTCCAAGTCGTTTTCTAGCAGAAAACACTGGATATTTAATTGTAAGCCACTAATGTGAGAAAGGGTTTAGTCTTTAAATGGTTAAACTTTCCTGATAACAGCCCGGGAGATAATTGCTTTGAAAGAAGAATATACATTGTTGCTTGTTTATACTTCTAACTCTCAACAACTATCCGGGCAGCCGGCCAAGTTAAACAGCTGTTTAAACAGATGAAGCAGAGAACGGCTCTCGGCTCTCGCTGAATCCGACACTGAATCTGACAGCTGTTTTAACACGGGGAGAGAAGGAACGGCAGTCACTCGCCAGGACGCGATTTCTGGTCGCCATGGCGACCTGGCGCCTGGGGTTTGTCGAGGCCTGGTATAAGGTAACGTGAAACACATATGGGGCACAGATCTGTCCGCATATCTACTCGTCCTCTCAGTCAAGGTTTCCTTTCCTGAAAGAATGGGAAGCCCTGGGGGATCTTGTTGGTGCTATGGATCTTAGGCAAAGCGTAGAAAGTCGCAATCATTGAATTGACATTCAAGTATATTTAATTCCTGGATATTATCTCTTTCTTCTCAATGTCTGTTAAAAGATTTATTGTAATTGCTGTAAATAATCACAAGTAGCTCAGGTCAGTGTCTCATTGACCAGGATCCGTAGGCACATCTTAAAGATATTGTCTTTTATCCTTTAGGACAAGATCTGAAGGTTTTATAATCCGTTCTTTCTTATTTTGTAACATTTCAAGAGCTTTTCTCTCCTTGAATGTCAGATTATATTTTCTTCTGCCCTCCTACGTTCTCTTTCTTTACCCTAAACACAGCCATAAATCTTCCCAACCCATCTCACAAAGAGTTATATACTGCCCCCATCCATATAGCTCAAAGTGTTGGAAAGGATGTAATACAGAAGGAACCACTGCACATACAGTATGTGGTGGTCCTGCCCAGTTATTTAAACATATTGGTGTAAACTAAGCAAATGTAATATTTCAGTTTTAATATTTTGCCAACTCCAGGCAAAAAGTTTTTTTCCCTATGCAGTGGGACTGTGTCTGCACTGTGTTGGTGAACTGCTTATTTTGTCAAGGGATATCCAGAAAGCTGTGTACTCATCCGATCCTCTGCTCCAGCGGCAAACAGCGCTCCTCCTTGGCCCAGCGGTGGACTGTCCCTGATGTCTTCACGTGCAGAGCAAGTCTATGGGCATGATGACATCAGGAACAGTCCACCACACAAGGCCATGGGGGGACCGGAGCCACAGGGACTGGTCTTGTGCTGGGAGGATCAGACGATTAAGCCTAGTACACACGATCAGAATATCATTAAAAAAAATACAGCTTTCAAAGCAATCATATGATAATCGAATCATTAGTACATAGCTTTGGTCAGAAATTATCAGAAGGGACAAACACAAAAATTTTTCCTGGGCGATCATCAGTACAATTTTCACCCGAAAATACAATACAAATACATTACATCACTTCCAAATTTTTATTCTGTTTTTATGAGAATTTTCGTACTATAGTAACCCATTTGTTTTCCATATTGAGACTAGCATGCAAAAAAAAAAAAAAAAACGGACAATCATTCGTCCGATATTCTCATCATCTGTACTAGGCTTTAGGGAATATCTCCGCTCTCTAATCCCCTAAACAAAAATGAGCACGGGGGACAAAAAAAATCTGCCCAGTGTTCAGCTTTTGGTGGCGCTATCCCCAGGTCTTTTTATTTCATGGCTCTAATGTTTCAAATAGAGAATATAGTAATAGTTTTAATTCCTCATTTAGTTTAACTCTGCAAAGAACAATGTGTCTTCACATTGGAAATTACCATTATCATGGTAATAAAAATTAAATGAATAAAAGAAAAAAAAAATCACTCTCCAGGTAGCTCGTCCTGTATTCAATTGTTACAGAGCACACAAACCTGTGTAAAAATGGCACGTCTTCATGATGAATGGAGGGTACCACAAGGCATAATGCATGTCAGCACAGATCAACAAGCAACATGAACATCTGTTCATTCATTTTTACTTTTCATTAGTACACATTCCTAGAGGTATCTTTCAGATAAGTAACAGAACAACAATTCAATATATGCACCTTCACTGCTGATTTTAAAATGATCTATTTGCTATAATATACAGCTATACATCATTAGTAGGGTTAAACAACAGAAATACACATACTTTGGTTGATCACATTTTATTTATTTATTTTTTTTTTTTATGTACATTTTCTTATTGACGTTATACAAATAAATGAAAAAATGCAACACACAAAAATAAAATGGAAGAAAATTAAAAATGAACACACCTTTATCTCAAAATCTATCCACTGCATTCATTTTATTACGAAAACAGACATCTCATTTCAGATTCTTCCCAAGCAATTTCACTACAACTTACATTTTCAAACAAACACATTTCATTCATAAAAGGTTGAGAACAGAATTAGCTGGCAAATTAGCTGGGGCTATTACTTTGAATTTTACCTACATGTGTGTGAAACCAGCTGTTATTAGACCTCTGTTATTAAAGGTTTTTCTACTTTCAGCATAAACGGGCAACCTCCTTGAATCAGGGGACTGATCCCTTTCAGGATCCGCTCTCTGGAACACAGAGGTGCCAAATCCAGCTTTAAATGTGGAAATCGTATACATATGGATTCAAATGGCTATGGTTTATGGGTAGGAATGCAAGCTTCCACGCATCTGTCATATACATCCAGCAGCCACTATGACACACCAGTGGAAGGGGACAAAGCTTCCCAGCACCACCAGATTTATAAAATGTTTATCTGGTTCATAAATGGGCAGCATAGTGAAATTCCACAATGGCAGCCTTTGGCATAAATGTTATAGAACACAACATTCATGTCAATCGACCAAAACTGCTCTGTGCAGTCAAAAACTAGGTTTCAAGATGCAGTCATTTTAAACACAAGTCATTCTTTGCCCCGGCAGACCCAAAAAGTAATCTAAACACCTGACTGACCTATATCTAGGTGAGAACTGAGAGAAAATATATTATATATATATATATATATTTTTTTTTTTGCTGAAAGTGAAAAAAATCCTTTGGATCAGGAGTGTCAAATTGGCGGCCCTCCAGCTGTTGCGGAATTCCAAGTCCCATCATGCCTCTGCCTGTGGGAGTCATGCTTGTAACTGTTAGCCTTGCAATGCCTCATGGGATTTGTAATTCCACAACAGCTCAAGGGCCACCAGTTTGACACCTATGCTTTAGATGAAATCTGCAAAAGTAGCAGCCACAAAGATAACCAAGACTCAATCCAGCAGAGTCTTTCTAGGCGTTCCTGTAAGTAGGTCAGCTTTGGACTGTAGAACAGAGAATGGAATGAGCATCTACAACCTAATCACTAGCTGATTGCCACAAAGGCTATGACAATGTCCTGCACTGAATTGATAAGGCTTAAAAAAAATAAAGCAGTTCACTCACACATCGGCACACATGATGAAGCAGACCAATTAGCCTTTGATTATCCTTTATGAACCTCAAGCATGAGAGGCGTTTTTTTTTTTTTTTAACAGAATATCGCTTTCCTGAATACACAATACTCTGTTCCACTATTGTAGCAAAATAGTTAAAAGGGCACTTTTTTTTTTTTTTTTTTACTTTTTTGGGCATTTGTTTTAATTTTTTTTTTCATTTTTGGCTAACACACAATAAATACCAAATCTGAAGAAACAGACAACATAAAAACTAATGCAATCCAGGTAATGGCAAATAAAATATCGCTACATAACCCTTGCGGCCTGAAGTCGTGATAGTACAGAGAAAACCTGCTTTCCTCTTGGAAAGCGGACCCTTTAGCGAGCCTCTTTCGGCATTGAAGGGTTTAATGCTTGTTGACCAAAACATTAAATAAAAATTCAAGTATTGAGAGACAAAAATCTTAAATGCAGTGGTGCATGATCATGCTATATAAGTGGTTGAAAATAAACATTTAAGCTGGCCATACCAGACTGCCATTTTGTTGACAAAGCTCACAGCTTCCTTTGCTTATTCTGAGTACAATTTTTTTAACAACTTTATGCTCAGCTAAACATTTCCAGCATTATGAACATCAAACTACTGATTTTCTTGTTGCACATAGCAATCATTTGTGAATTCCATACGTAACAAAGTTATTGCACGCAATGCTCAATGACGCATTGCTTATGAAAGACACATAGGATGTGGCCAGCGTCCGGATCATGGTTGCAACACTGCATCAAACAGGTGCTCACGTGTTTTGGGTCCTCCTGATGACCCCACGGCCTCCATCTGAGGTAACACCACCGTGAAAATACTATAAAACTTACTACTGTTTACTACCCAACAGAGATGTATGACAACACAAGGTGATACAAACATAACTGAAAAAGATAAGCAATCTACTGCCTGAATATGACCAACTGCTAAAACAAGACCTGTAAACCAGGAGTTCTGGCATAATACTTCTGGGTCTTAGCAGTCCATATTACATTGTAGCAGCTCCATGTAGATCCAATGGCGACCACTACAAGAATGTTGTCTGTGCCAGGATTTACTATCATTTTTTTTTTTTTACAGATTACTTATTATGGCCAAAAAGTGAATAAAAAACAGAAGTCAAGTCTAATGAATTCACGTGGAATTATTCTGTTGAAATGTATATACTATGAATGATACGGTCCTCTGTAGTGGCAAAATCCCATATGCCCGAACCTAAAGCTACCTTTTAAATCCCTCGAGGACAGTTGTCAAACAGGTCAAAGTACACAAAATGAATGGCAGCTCTTGTCCAATTAATCCATTCCATGGCGTACAGAAATAGATTAATTTGGGATGACAAAATTTAGCAAAAAAATTTTCTGATAGGAAGACAAAGCGGCGACAAATGTGGGATTAGCCATACTTACTGCTAGTTACAGTCCAAGAAAATCTACATTATATACATATATCTTTATGTACACTATATTATATACACTGGTAGTGTAGTACAAAAAGGAAATGGGACCAGAAGTAACCTTGGCTGATAGTAACCCTTCCTCCGAGTCTCTGATAGCACAGCCCACCCTTACACGCAGCTGTTATTGGGGTCACACCTTCTTTGTTTTGGTTGCTGTTCTCAAAGCTTGGTTGGGAATAAAGTGCAAGGTATATATTTTTCAAAAGAACATGCAGCAAACCGATATTCATCAACACTGCACAATGTCCAATGGAAACATCTGCTTGTGCGATCAGCAGATCCTTCTGTATTTAGTTTCTTTTTCTTCAAGAAAATATATCCTTCAGGATAAATTTACCAGTTGCATAACTCCCCAATTGTTTTAGTAAACTTTGCAAGATTTACACAAAAGCCCGAAGGGGTTGGTAGGGGATTTATAGCCATGTATAGAGAAAAGATGTATTATTATGGGAAAAATCCTAAGATATATAGTCTTTGCCAGTAGCTGGGATGATATAAAGTCTGTGAAAGATTTCACTCTGTGCAAATTCTTTGTAGTTCCAAGACTTGGCAAGAATTTTGAGGATTTCCCAATTGTCCTACTTGGTTTGTGATCAGCTTTGTGCAGTACAAATATTGTCCTCCTCATTCAGACATTGTATTAGTGCTTAATAAATGAGAACAAGGACGTAGATCCAACCAACAGCACTAGAAAGTAGTTTCACTAATCCTGAATTGTGCAAAATAAACATTTAAAGTGATGTCTGCAGGAAGTAGAATAAAAGCAAGGTGCAAGCTACTTACATATAGATTTACATATACCCTCTGCACTACAAACGTTCAGTACCAGCTGACGAGAAGGAGCATACACAGTGGTGCAGAGGGAGAAATATACTCCTGGCAGACCATCTGAATTCAGGTCCAGGTTAAGGTCCATTACAGTCTGCATACCAGGCTATACACCCATATGAATCAGGCTGGAATAACACACTGTGTTGCATTGCAGAACTTTGCATATCCTGTTCAGTAGGGAAGATGTCCTACTTTCGTGGCATAGTAACATTTTTCAACAACTTTATGGCTAATCTAGCCATAGTAATGCAAAAGATCCAGAACTCAGATTAATGAAGAGTTCCAATGTTTCAGATTCTTACAGCAGTTGAATGGAATTTGCAACTTGATAGAGAGCCACACCATTTTAGATACTGGACAATCTGCAGCCTTGTCTGATGCTAGTCAAGAGCCTGAAGAATGGCATAATCCTGAAGCTCTGTCACAGTGCTTGCAATGGTTTTTATAGAGTAAGCCAAAAATGCAGACTTGAAGATGGTGGAGACCAAGCTTTATGCGCAAATGCTGCCTTGAAGCGCATATAGTCGGCGCTCTATGCAAAGTTTACCTGGAAGAAGAGATGGAGGGCATTAATATCTTTAGCAGGATAGAAAGTCAAAAAGGAAATATATATGTAAACATTTTCAGTTCTACAACACGGACTGTACTCAGCACCCTAGTGAACAGCGTACACCTAGTTAATCTACATAATCCACAGAATTTGACAACAATTCAGGTGCATCCAAATACTCCAGGAGCACTTTTATAGTTTTACAATTACTACTTACTGCACACCTTTTACAGGTTGCCTTATCTACATTTCTAGCATTGGCTGCTTGTATTTCCAGGTATTTTAAAGAAATGTTATACACCCGCATTCCTCATCCTCCTTTAAATCTGTGTTAGCAACTTGTTATAATGCAGGCTGTTACAGATTAATATATTTTATTATTCTATACTATTAATAAACAGCATGGCAAGATGACCCATCTATTTAGGTGAATAGCATTTTCTTCTCACCGACTATATAATTACACAGAATCACCAGCAGAGGTCCTCCTTATTACTAAGAACTACTGCTAACCACTGCTAGACTGCTGAAAATATCCCTTATGTCAATGTTTACTTTAATCCATCATGAAAACTGACGTTTAGCTTTGAATAATAAGATGGTGATTTATACTACTCGGTGTGAAATTTAAGCCTGCCATACCCAGCTAAGTCACATGCCACAGCCTTCTATCACTTGTTTACCATTTGAGCATTTGTAATGGATCTGCTACCAAATGCCATCATTTTCTTTTCTAGGATTGCAGCTACAGGATTCCTAGAAATTATAACACAAGAGCAGCCAAGAGTGTCTTTCCCAAGCACCACTGTCATATGATTTTACTGGATGCCATGGCATTGTGCCAGTCTGTCTACAGCCAGAGTACCTTCTCTATGCCGCAGCATGGCCGAGCAATGGCTTCGCTGTATAGCCTCAAATCAAAGAAAAATAACTGATATAATAAGTGAACTCACATTTGCTGATGTTGTCTACATCTGCTTGATCTGTCATGAAGCTGACCAATCCATCCATCAGAAGCAAAGCTTTATGATACCTCTGCACACAGTCTTCCCTGTGATTAAACATTTCATCCAGAGCTGCCGACTGTACCTGTGGACATAATTCACAGACAGAGTTATGGAGTCCCAGGCACAGAGTGGAATTTGGCGGCAGACCTAAAAGCTATCTAGAGGCTATAATACTTAGTCTAAAGTAAAACACAAATGTCTGTAAGAATATGGGCCAAACATTGATCTTTACACTAAACGCAAGTTTATTTAATAAGGCAAAGACCAAATGTGTAAATTGCAGAATCCCATAGGAAATAACCTGTAAACATATTTCATTTTTTTGATTGCTAAAAAAAAAAAAAAATGAAATTGCATGGCTTGCTGTAGGTTATAGTACATCATTATTTTTTGTACACTGTTGTATCCAATAAGCCTACCAGAAAAATACAAGAATGTTTTTCTTAGCAGCTTAAAGCAGAATTCCAGGAATTCAGCCACTTTGTGAAACGTGGAGGTAAAACTATAAGCTAAGTACAAGGAGGTGCATGACATCTCCTGAACTTATCTCTATTATTTACATCTGACAGGTCTATTGCTGTGCCAGAAAGACACTCCAGGATTGGAGAGGAGAGAAGCACACACAGCAGCTACACCTGCCCCTCCCCTCTGCTGCCCAATCACAGAAGACTTTGTATTTTGTGAATGTGTTCACATAATACAAAGGCTTCTATGATTGGGCAGAAGGAGGGGAGGGGCTGGGGAAGGTACAGCAGCCGCAGCGTCTCTACTGTTAAAGATGCAGAAATCAGAAGGATCAGGGTTGGAGTCCAGAAATAGTACTATAAACCTGTCAGATGTAAATAATAGAGAGAAGTCCAGGAGATGTCATGTGTGCCTTCACTTTTCACAAAGGAGCTGAATTCCTGCAATTCAGCTTTAATAACTTCTTGGGGAACAGTAAAATATACATTTGTAACTCAATCACTAACTATACTCTTTACTACACAAAAGACAATCAATTTAATTAGTTTAGTTACGCATAGGAAGCGTATGGGAATGCTCAATTAATTCATCAATAATTTGTCAATTGTGTTCTTACCATTTGGACAGTGTAGCTGAAGATAAGCTTCTCAGCTGTGATGCTGTTGATTCGATCCATCAACTTCTGTTTGTCAGCAAAGAACCTCTGGAGCCGCATGTTAAGGCAGTGACACGAGGACACACTAGATTTATACAGTTCATTCAACTTCTTCACCACTAATGGAAAAGTAAATTATACAATACTATCAGAAACTATCTATACGATCCATATATTACAAAGCAAATTTTAAAATTCTGAGCCTATAAAAGCCTAAAGGATAACTAAAGGCAAACTTGATTTTAGTTTTGGACAGCGTGGAGAGGGATTGGCACACCGGTCAGGTTTTTATTGCTGTCTTGTTAGGCTGATTCACCCACTCTTTTTTTACGGTTTACGGTTATCACCTAGAGTAAAAGTGAAAGAAAGTCCCAATTATTTGGCTGTTACTAGAACAGGAATAGAGGGGAAATCTTTCAACAGGGCACTAGTTCTGGTGACAACCAGCAATTCCCTCACTTTAGAGGGATTTACTTTCACTTCCTGTTTTATCTATGGTACAGGAAGTGAAATCTGCCCAATGGGACAGAGATGGCAAAAGAATTGCAGGAATTATAGCCCTCCCTAAAAACTGTCATGCATGCATGCATATGATACAGCTGGTGCCTCTTTTGAACACCTGCTCAAGTATCACTTTGACACCGAGGCTCCAAATAAAAGCTGGTGTGTGTACTCTTAAGGCAAGAACGACATGGATGATTTTAAACTGTTGCCACTAGAGTATATATTAATTTGCTGCTGGTCCCTTGAAGCTGATAAATCCTTACAGCTTTAGTCATATTACTTACCTGTAATGAAGTATGTCTCATGTTGTGCAGGCTGATGTATCCTGGAGAAATCCTCTGTGCAGGGATGCCCATTCTCTTCCAGTCTTTGAACTTCCAGCTCTGCAATGGTTAACTGCTTCAGAGCTTTAGACCCCTTTCACACTTGGGCGAGTTGTCCTGCGATTTGGGACAGCAAAGTCGCATGACAAGTCGTTCCCCATGAGTTCTAATGAGTACCATTCATATCTGTAAGACTTTGAGTCGTGCCGACTTCAAAGTAGTCCCTGCATTACTTTGGTCAAACTTTGATGCAACTTGAGGTCCATAGACTGCAATGTTAAACCCTCAAAGTTGTATGAAAATCGCACCTGAATAATATAGATACGTTTTCTGTACTATTTCTGTTCGACTTTGTAATATGTTTTCATTGTGTCAAAGTTGGACCAAAGTTGTACTGATCCGAAATCGCGGCAAAAGCGCGTTGCACAAGTGAAGGGGCCTCAGGCAAAACAGCAGTCCAGGTGATCTGGTGGAGACACACCCCCTCCTTCCTTCTCCTCCATTGTGAAAAGTACTTTCATTGATTACATTTCTTGTAACAATCTGTGAATAGGGGAGAGAATCCTGAATCTGGTCAAACTCTTCCCTATTCACAAGCTGTGTCAATGAAATGCCTTTTCTCAATGAAGAAGGAAGGAGGGAGTGTGTCTCCACCAGACCACCTGTACTGCTGTTCTGCCTGAAGGACTGAAGCCATTAACCACTACAGTGCCAGAGATTCAGAGGCAGGAAGAGGACAGGCATTACAACACAGATTTCTCCAGGATCCAGCTCCCTGCACAACCTGGGACATATTTCATCACAGGTAAGTGATGTGACTAAAGCTATAGGCTTTTTTCCAGTTTAACTTCAGATTTAATTAAGCTATAGGAGACTTTTAGCAGCTCAATCACACTGCTAAAATGACTAGTGCTCAATTGCTGGGAGTAGCAATGGATGAAACTGAACGCGGCTTTTAATTAGATCAATTTATAGTGAATGGTAGAAGTAAAGAGAAGCTTAAAGAAATATTGAGATGGATGAGGTAATGAGATGATTAGTGAACTAATATCCTTGGGCACATTTTTAACCAGTTCTCCCCCAGGCCAATTCATGCATTTCTCTCCTACATGTAAAAATCAGTATTTTTTTGCTAAAAAATAACTTAGAACCCCCAAACATTATATATGTTTTTTTTAGCATAGACCCTAGAGAATAAAATGGCAATTATTAAGTCACACAGTATTTGCGCAGCAATTTTACAAACGCAATTTTTTGTGAAAAATGCACTTTAACCCCTACAGATCCGCGCTATTGCCGAAGTACGGCTCCAGCGCGGATCTGAAATGACGTCGTCCCCTGTGCACGCTCCCGGCGCGCCTCCTGGCAGCAGCGGCAGTGCGCGCGGCCAGCGCGCGCTGGGCGGGCGTGCCCTTGCGGACTCTATGTCTGCTCGAGACCCACGATCACCTGACCGAGCTTCAGAACGGGGAACCGCCGATGTAAACACAGCGGTTCTCCGTTCTGTGACAGGTAACATACCAGATCTACTGATCCCTGTCACTGGGATCAGTTAGATCTGTTATGTCCCGGCCAGCCCCACCCCCCCACAGTTAGAACACACCCAGGGAACATTGTTAACCCCTTCACTGCCCCCCCCAGGTTAACCCCTTCACTGCCTATGACATTTATACAGTAATCAGTGGACGTTTAAATTTCTGATCGCTGTATAAATGTTATTGGTCCCAAAAATGTGTAAAAAATGTCCAACATTTCCGCTACAATATCGCAGTCTCGATAAAAATCGCAGATCGCCGCCATTACTAGTAAAAAAAATAAAAATAATAAAAACGGCATAAATCAATTCCCATAGTTTGTAGACGCGATAACTTTTGCGCAAACCAATCAATATACGCCGATTGCGTGTTTTTTTTACCAAAATTATGTAGAAGAATATATGTTGGCCTAAACTGATGAATACATTTTTTTTTTTTTTGTATGGATTTGTATTTTAGCAAAAAGTAAAAAATATTATTCTTTTTTGCAAAATTGTCGCTCATTTTTTGTTAATAGCGGCGATCAGAAATGACGCAGAGGTGATCAAATACCACCAAAAGAAAGCTCTATTTGTGGGAAAAAAAAGGATGCAAATCTTGTTTGGGTACAACGTCGCACGACCGCGCAATTGTCATTCAAAATGCGACAGCGCTGAAAGCCGAAAATTGGTCTGGGGAGGAGGGGGGTTTAAGTGCCCAGTAAGGAAGTGGTTAATGAATTTGTAATACACAAAAAACACAATATATAACCCATTGTTTTTGTAAAATATAATAGCTATCATGTCATGTAAATAAATACTTAAAGCGGTAGTAAACCCATGCATTTAACAGGTTAAAAACCAGTCACATTTCCGGCATGTGCCGGAAATGTAACACTCCCATTGGTTGTGCTCTAAACCAAACTGTCAAACCATCCAATGGCTGGTGTCATAGCTGATCACATGTGCAGCATCATGGCAGTTGTAAATTAAACAGAGGCAAAGATGGCAGCTTCCTTGGCTGAAAATGATAGGAGGGTTTACTACCACTTTAACATGTCACGCTTTAAAATGGCGCCAAACTATGGTACTTAAAAATCTCCATAGGCAGCGATTTCAATTTTTTTTTAGAGTTACAGAGGAGGTCTAGCGCTAGGGTTATTGCTCTCACTCGGAAGTTCACGGTGATACCTCACATGCGTGGCGAGAACACAGTTTACATATGCAGGCACAACCTACGTATGCATTTGTATCCGTGCACGAGGGGATGGGGGCACTTTAAAAATGTTTTTTTTTTTTTTTACACAGTTTTTTTTGTAATCACTTTTATTCCTATCACAGGAAATGTAAACACCTCTACTGATCAAAATAAGGCATGACAGGTCCTTTTAATGGGTAGACCACAGATATGTCCTCTACCCTGGAAAACATGAGATACAAAAAACCCACTGATCTCTGATTTATAGGGGGAAAATGGCAGTGTTTATACCTCTCAGGGTCATAAAGATGGCCAGGGTAATTGCACGGGAGAGCCCAGAGAGGCAGCAAGAGGGGGGAGGACATCCCCTCCCACTGCCTGTAAAAGCAATCCAGCGGCTAATAAGCTGCTAGGATGGCTTTTTCATTGCAGGGAATCGCCGGCTGCAAAAAAAGATATCTGGATGATGACTGTAGCTGCAGGCATCATCCAGATAACTCCACTCAAAGTCCACAAGGTCATATGACATTATGCAGGCAAGAAGTGGTTAATCATGTATTGCAACTACTCTAGCTTAGATGTACAGTTCATACAGAATGAGTTGTCCTCCATTAATTGCATAAGCAAGTCTTTGGGAACCACAATCACATTTCCTGTCTCATCACGGACTCCACCTCAGCTCCCGGTGCAGACAGTTGTGCCAGTCCACATATCTTGCTTCCAAGGCATATGCAAGTAGTACCAGTCTTTCATCACATATATAGACTTTTCCATCCATTTTCATGGCTTCCCCTAGTTGGGTTGCACTATTTATACTTATGTGTTATGCCCATGTCTCCTTTACCATGCATCCACCCCTGAAGAGTGGCTTTTGCGCCACTTAAAGCATCTGGCTTGTATCAGATGCACCACATCTACTTTTAGGACCTACCACGTGTTTTAAGAATTTTATCTCATGGAGAATACTCTATTACCATTTTATAAGTTAACATGATTATGCATATGGATTGTACTATGCTGTTTATGTGTTTACCAAATGTTTATGTATTCATCACTGCATGGAATTGTTATATGTTTGAGACAAGAAATACATTTATACTATATGGTATACTTTGCTTGGAGTTCCCTCATACATACCTTATTTAAAGTCCCGACCCTTCACTTTTATACATACAGAATGAGGCTATGCACTTAGATGTTATTGTGCAGTATACAGAAACACTTACCTTGTTTAACCGTGGAAGAGAGACACAGTTTACCAGTCTTGACTTGCTCCATGGCAATTTGTAGCCCATTCGAGAGAAGCTCAGCAGCTTTCAGATAAAGAACTAGCTGTTCGGCATAACTAGAGAGGAGAAAATAAGTCAACTCCAGGGAGATACTAAAATAAAGGCAAATTACACCTTTTAAAATAATAGCATTTTTTTTATCTTACAGTTTGCATACCATTTTTCATAGCTTCAGCCTGCTAACTGCTTCTGTCAAAGTATCTCTATTTCTGTGAGCTACAAGCTGGTTGGCGTCGGTCTGCTTGTAAACAAGCCATGTCATCAATATGATTTGCTGTTATAGTGATTACATGATCTGTAACCATTATAATTGGCTCCAGATTACTGTATCTGACATGACCGCTGTTAAATACAGTGTGGTCACATAACTAATCCTAAGTAGTGCTGACTACTTTTTCTGCCACTTGACATTTAATAACATATCCTCAGCGCGGTGCATTCAGATTTGAGGTGGGAAGTGGTTAATCGTTGGTATTTTAAAGTTATATCAGGCAGCAAAAAATGATGGCATTATGTTTGTTCGAATTTAATTTGTCATGATAGAAAACATGGAGGATGCCATTGCTGACCTTGCTTTTCACAAATGCTAGCAGTGTAGCTATTCTTTGTCTGTGTCCAAAGATGCATCATCCCTTCAAAGTTTTCACATTGCTCTGGCACAGCTGTAACAAATTTAACTTTCCAGATGCTTTTTATTACAAAATATTGTACTAAATACAATGCTATGTCTCCTTTATAAAGAACAGTCTGAAAGAAAGAGCCCAGCATAAGCTCAATAATGAGGTTGATCAGTCACGGTGACTAACAGCAGGTAACAGAAGTCATTGTTTTCTTGTCTCTGCAACTATTGTTAGTTAGCTGCATGGTAGTGCTTATACATATCATATATTCGTTAACAGCATTAAATGGCTTACTCATTACTGAATAAAATGACAATAGACCGACTATGTTCCTGGGACCTCAAAAGGCTTAAGCAGCCCATAGATGATTTGATTTTCTTGCCTTCCCCCACAGGTGGAGGGAAAGAAAATCGCTCAATTTCCCCATCAACACAATTAGTGTGCTGATGGGGGAATGCCTCCCACAGCGCTATTGTATTCTGCCAGTGGGGGGCACAGGGAGCGTTCCTGACAATCATTACTTCCCAAGACAATCAATACTTCTACTGCAAAGGCTATAGCCACCGGCAGTAATCATATGTAAAAAATCTGACCGGTTGGTTGTACCCAAATCTATGGACTTGGATACAATCAGCCTGCCCATAGATGGATCGAATCACGGCCGGTCCCTGCTGAACCTGGCGAATTTCGATCCATGTATGGCCGGCTTAAGGTAGAAATAATCTCAGACATTGATAAGCACACGCATGGCTAATAAACAGTGCACAGTAAAGTGTCAAGTATAAAGTAAAGTAATCCATAACAATTAGAATTTGCTCATGTCGTTCCAGTACAAGAGAGATTCTGACTTGTTACGGGTGATAAACTTAACACTTAGATGCATACTTCTAAAGAAGCGAAAAAGACGTCCACTAAACATTCACTGGTGGTGGTGAATCAATCAGTGTAATTTAAACATACGGACCTAGAATATTTACCTGCAGTGAATGTTCAGTGAAAGTTTACTGCTTTATAAAACATACCTATTGGTCATTTTCCCCCTGCACAAGGTGTCTGAATATGCCTGTAACTATGTGGCTGTAATGCTCATAACATTATATTCACTGGCTTTCTAATTACATTTCAGTTAGCATCTGGTTATTTTTCTGTTGATCTCATAAGGAAATCTCACCTCCACTCTCTGCTTAGAAGGCTGATCTGATCGGCCACAACACTCTCTTGCATCTGGTACTCAGATGTGACAGATGCACTGGTATCCACAGAGCTTCCCTTGAGGCTGGCAATCTCCATGACTGAATGAGCAAAGGCCAGAGTGAACCGTAAGCTGCGGAGGGTGTCTGTGTGCTCTTGCTGAAATTGATTAAAAGTCCAGGCATTATTGCGAAGGCAATGGAAACACAAATATCTATACATCCATTAGACATCATGGATGGATATTGAACTATTACAGTAAGAATGAGAATAATCTTTGCTACTGGAGTAGTTCTATATCCTGATCAGTTCAGATTAGGACAATATTTTAGCAATATGTTAGCACTAAACTACATGGGTCTGCACAAGCTTTTAGTAGTACATTTAAAGTGGTTCTAAAGGCTTAAGGTTTTTACCTTAATGCATTCTATGTATTAGGGGTAAAAATCTGTGTGAAGCTTCCCCTTCCAATCCTCCCTCATACTTCACCTGAGTCCCATGTCTATCCAGTGCTGTGCCCAAGAGCAACATCGCTGCTCTCTCCCCTCACTGGTTCTGGGGCAGCAGCGGGAGCCACTGGCAATCACAGCCAATGAGGAGGGAGCGGAGGCGGGGCAGGGAGCTGCACTGTGTGCGTAAATGGACACACATATCATGGCTTGGGAATGAGCCCACATGAGTGCCCCTATAGCAACTGGAGCCAGAAGCAATGGCGGGGAACCCGAGAAGAGGAGGATCGGGCTGCTCGGTGCAAAACCATTGCACAGAGCCAGTAAGTATAACAGGTTTGTAATTTAAAAAAAACACACACACACATACATATATTCCCCTTACAATCACTGGGCTTGTTCACACCATACATGCATGAAAACTGATGGGAAAATCATGCAGATTTCACTTGCAGAGACAGTTTTCATGTGTGTTCCAGTAAGTTTTTATGCACGTCAGTTATGTGCTTTATTTGCACCAATGTTGCGGTCATGTCAGTTTTCTCCTGTGCAGAAAACTGCATACATGTTGCGCACATGATACCAGTGTTGTGGTATGAACAGGACACAGAGAACCATTGTTTATTTTGTGTCCTTGCAGAATGCGTGCAGAAAAACTGACATTCCTGCACCATGGTGTGAACGAGGCCTAAAACTAAGCCCTTGTCCTGGAACTCATTAGAAGCTGCATAGAATTCTTCTGATGATAAATGAATATAGATGCAGTTTCTATAATAACTTCACTGCTTTTAGAGGTGGGAGGGTATGCGTGCGGACATTCTACTATTCAGCAGCAGATTACCCATGACCTAATTAGCTACTTGCTCATCATGTGTGCTTGCAGCCAAATGCCAAGTGAGCACTAATTGCTCAATATGCTTACATCTTGATGTATCCCAGGTTTCTAGCTGAGCCTTGCAAGATTTTCCTGTGACTTATTACTGAACTCCTGTGGTTTAGTCCTGTGTACACTTGCTATATCTGGTAAGGTGTGCACAGGAAACAGGAGTCGTCTTTGATGATGTCTATTAATATAGACAGGAAGGGCTAGACTAAAAAAGTGTTGTTCCATCTGTGGTCTCAAAACCACTTGCTATGTCAACATTTTCCATGAACTACATTACAGTTTGCACAAAGAATTTAACTAAAATATCTGTACCTCCATGAGAGTTTCCTCAGGAAGCTCGGGAACTTCAAACATCACAACTCCTTCAGCATTTGCTGTAGTGGCTTCTGGAAACGTGTACCTGAGGCTGGAGGGAGCTTCAAAGGTCTCACCACCTGCGCCAACCACAACATGTCTGCCAGTGTATGAGCCAGCTGAGCTTTGAGAACTTGAAGATCCAACTAAGCGTGAAAAAGAGAGAAAAAAATAGTGGGTATTACTACACAAGGATAACCAATGGGTAAAAGAAAGAAGAATATAAGCACCATGGACATAGAAATTGGAGAAAATAAAATGTCAGTGCGGTCCATAGCAACCAACTAGAAATGTCCAATTTGCAGAATTGTAAATTCTTTCTTCATCAGGTATACATAAGGACCAGAATTAATAACACAGGCAGAGGTTTACCTGAGAAGAGACGGGTTCGTGCTTGGGTAGTAGCTGTGCCATCAGGGGGAGAACCCACAGTGAATATGACAGGAGCTGGACTGAGAGAGCCTTGTGCCCCACTGGGAAAGTTTCCTCCATAGCCAATTAAAGGTGCTAGAAAAAGCATACATTTTATACAAAATACAAGAAAACATAAATCATTTCAAAGGCTTCAAGCAGTTTTTGCGAGGTTTTCAAAGGAACCTTCATCTCCAGTCTTAAGCCTCGTACACACGATCAGATTTTCGGACGAACGGTAGTCTGTTTTTCTGCTGCATGCTAGTCTCATGTCGAAAGTGAAGAGGTTACTGACCATACGAAAATCCTTGTACGACAGAATTAAACTTCAGAAGTGACGTAATGTGTTGAATAGTTTTGTATGTATTCTTTCGTTTCTGAGCATGCGTAGTCTTGCTCTTGCGCTTTTTTTCGGACGAAAACTGTACTAATTAAACAAAAATTGGATGTTGCATTCACGTCCGACAAAAAATGTATAGTCTGCACATCCAGCTTTTGTTTCTATGAAAAATACGAATCGGCTGTCGAAAGCACCACACTAACCATCCGAAAATCGGCAGATTGGACGAAATATTCCGTCTGATTTTCGTATCGTGTGTACGGGCCTTTAAAATGCTGAACACAAAAATTGTAAATGAACCCCGTGCTGAGAGAAATAATGGGGACTGCCACTGCCAAATCCTTCTGAAATAGCTAGTTGTCAGGCTGTCTCAGCTTGTAATAATTTTTGAGTCATTGGGGCAGGCAAATAGCTTTTTCAGAAGGAGGGGTCAGCAATTAATAGCTTACTGTTCTGTCTGGCTGCTGTAGCTTGAAACAAGTTTTTAGCTAACTTCAGTAGTGTACACACATTAGGATCTCTATTAAGCACTTCAAAACTGGAGCTGAAGGGTGCTTTAGGGTCTTCAAGAAAGATTTTCATAGCTTATTGAATATTTTTTTGGCTAGTATTTACAAACTAAAGCTGGCCATAGACGGTTCTAATCTCAACAGGTTCAGCAGGAACCGCCCAAGATTCTAACAATGTATGGGCAAGCTGAATGTACCCAAGTTGATCGATTGATCAACGTGGGTACAACCAGCCTGCCGGATTTCACATGCGATGATCGTTAACGGCTTTTATAGCCACTAGCAATAATCATTCCCATGGCTGCAGGAAAGAAATTCACTCTGTCTATAGCCGACCTAATATAAACAGCACAACATAACAGACATGACATAGATCAGACTACAATGCATGCTTTCAATGCCTATCAGTACATGCATTGTAAGGAGGGCAGGGTAAATTTGAATATATATTTAGAATGATGACTGAAAAGAAGGAACTCCACAAAGTCATTTAATACACAGAATGGGGTTAAATTTCTAAAGCTGGAGAGTGCAAAATCAGGCTCACTTCTGCATAGAAACCAATCAGCTTCTAACTTCAGCTTGTTCGTTTAAGCTTTGGCAATAAAACCTGGAAGCTGATGGTTTCTATGCAGAAGTGAGCTTGATTGGAAGCCTAGGAGGAGGAGAGGAGACGCACTGAGGAAGACGTTGTGATCTCAGAAGAGAAGCCTGCTTTGGATGCCTGTGCGGTTTCCCACTACAAGCTATCTCACCTAGTGCTTTTCTTGGCATCATGCTGAGCCACTAATACCATACTCTAATGTATGGGAGCATCTGCCAATTTTATCTTTCTTTGAATACAATTTACAACCAAGACAACTGCCTTGTATTACTGGGCACCAGCATAGGCCACGGATGTGGTTAACCTTTTCTGTCTATAGTGTGGTCCGAAATTTTTTTTTTTGTCTATATGACTAGCATAGCTAATTGGCCATCTGTTCTTTATGCACGCAACCTCATATGGTAACAGAATGACTAGCTCCGGAAGAAGCGAGTACAGTTTGCGAAACATGTCAAGCTTTTTTTCCTGTATATACTTCATATCTCAAGAGTGACCACCGCCACCAGGGTGTTTCAAACCTGGGGTCCAGGAAGTAGGTGGCCATCTCTCTGGATACATCAGGAATAGAAATATATGTACTACATATGTCTAATGTTTCTCACTTTGTATGTATATATTGTTTTCATGGTAAAATCTTTTGTTATTAATAAAATGTGTATTTCTAATATAACCAGTGCCTATAAAGTCCATCCTTCTATATATTTTTTTTGATTTCCTCTTCAATAGGATGTGGCACTCTGCTACTGTAAATTTGCACATCCAATAGGCCATTCTGGGTTTTAAGTGCAATATCCCCATTTTTTGTCAGAAGAGAAGAGGACACAGGAGATGCTGCCAGATGCCTGCTGCAGGCTGATCCCCTGCCCGATGTCCCCGTCGCTGGGTGCCCGCCGATGGGGTAAGTGCCAGTGGACCGGCAGACAGCGCGGGGGGTTTGAAGTGCTGCGAGGGGGGGGGGGGGGGGGGGAGTTTGCCACCTTTCCCCAGGAAAAACACAAAAGGGAGACAAGAAGAGAAGATATATAAAAGAAAGAGATCAGAAAAGAAAGAAGTAGAGGGAGGAAGGTAGGTTAAGTAAGGATGGGGGGGCATGCGTAAGGTAGGTAGGGGCGATTTCTGAAAAATTTTGAATGAGAGTCCTTTAAGATACTGGACATCTTTTCATTTATAATTAAGGTGGTCACACGGTCTTCCAGGCCTGAGCAATGGTCCTAGCAGCTATGAACAGCTAAGAGGCTAATTTCTGTTGGTAAGTGAAAAGGTCCCGGATAGGCCAATATAATAGGGTCAATTTGGCATCCTTATGAATCATCAGATGAAATAAGAAGTATATAACAAGCCAAAGACCCTGGACAAAATCCAGTCAACTGTGGACAAGACCACCAATGATGTAAAATATCCCCTTGTTGGTCAGAATTCCTGAAGCATCTATCGCTTCACCCTGGATTTGCATGGGCTATACGAGCAGGAACTCAATACCAACTCAAAACTACTTTGTAGGAGTATTCAAGGGTTGCAGTATTAAAATAGCAGTTCGCTGCGGTCTAACAGGTCTTGATTATGAATTAATTTTAAGCAAAACTGGCCTTTCCCACCTGTCAGTCAATATCTTAAATAATACAGGAGAAGAGTTCCATAAGCAGTTACATAGTTTGTGATGTACAGCTACAGTGAGCCAATCAGTCTAGGTCTTCTATGGTATTATCAGGATTGCCAGTATGAAAGCCTCCAGTTGTATTTCATGGTAGACTTATATTTATCTTGAAATAAATAAGGCACATAATATTACTTTTAGTGATAGTTTAAGAGCTCATAATGAGGGTGTAGCTGCTCCCACCAGTCACTGAACACCGTTCACAAGTACCTGGCAACAAGCTACATCAGTCAGAATGACACTCTGTTTCCCCAATGGGGGCATAACTAAAACAATCTGTCAAGAGCCTGTAATGCTTTCAGAGTGATATAGACACTGGAAAGGAAAGCTGCCTGCTGTGTGCACTAGGGCAACGCAAAGAGTGGTGCAGGAAGTGGCCCAAAAGACAAAGGATGACACAGCCCATGCAGGAAACACTGGGTGGATACATATGCACAATCTGAGTATATGGCACAGTTTCCTCTAAGAGGAAATCTGTAGGCACCATGCTTAATTTATTAAATATAAATGAAAACAAGGCAATAGAAATGTCATAATGTATAAAGAGGAAAAAAAAAACATAGTATGCATTTAAACCAACAGAAAGCTAAAGCTGAACTCCAGGAAAAGTAAAAATTCTCGTTTAGGTCTAAAAATGTATTTTAAGTCTAGGGGCTGTAAAAAAACATATTTAATTATCCAATCCTGTGCCCCTCAGAAACTCCCTCCATGCTGTAAGATTGCCATCTGCAGTCTCTTTCTTCCCTATGCTCTGGCAGTCGCAAGTCCTCTGACATCACAAAGTCCAACGCAGGGCCCATAGCCCTGGCTCTGGATTTGAGATTGCCAAGGGACTTTCCACTGCCAGAGTGTAGGGGAATAGAGGAGAGCACCAGCTGTCAGGGGATCAGCTAAGTAAAAAACTGCTGTTCCCAGTCCCTTGGGCATAAACAAGCATTTAAAGTGGAACTTCAGTCATTTTTCAGCTTTCCATCTATTAAATCCTCTGCCCTTGTTGTTTTAACTTTGGATAGTAAAACATTTTTTTCTGCCAGTAAATACCTTATATAGCCCACTTCCTGTTGTTTTTTGGCTGGTCATTAGCCTAGGCTTAGGACATCATGCACATCTCTCTCTCTCTCACTTTTATGTGAGTTTGCCAGGAAGGGAGGGTGGGGGAGAGGGGGGGGATGAGTCACGAGGGCCAATGAGAGCTGCAGGGCTGGAGGTGTGCCTCTGTGTGTCTGTGTAAATCCAAGATGTAAGCAGGCAGCAGCTTCAGCTGCCCACAGTTAAAATGATTGCAGCCAGACTCAGTGGAGGGAGATTTCTGCAGCATATATGGCAAGTACAGAATCACAGTATATATAAAATAATATGCAAAGTGGTTGGAGGGAAGCTTCAGAATGGCAAAGATGTTTTTATTACAAATTATGTGAGCAGACTACAGTTACTCTTTAACTTTTGCTGTGTGGGGGCAGCCTCACAGCAAGAGAGATTTTTACTTTATAGACTTTAAAGAGTATATATATTTTCCATAGTAAACACAGAGATCCTGCATTATGTCAAAGTTGTAGCCCACCTGCTATTTCCATGGGTTTCTCTGCATTGAGGCTCTCTGTGCTCCCAATCTCGGTAGCTTGTGTTCCAAACGCTGCTTTAAGTAGGAGGTCTGTGAGTCGGCCGGTGCTGAAAGACCTATTGGAAAACCAGCATAGATGTATTCAGACATTTATTAACCCAACTGAACTGTACGCTGAAAATTTAAATATGTGAAGGGACTACTGTATTCTATACATCATTTGTAAGCTCTCTTTAGGCTTAGGAAACAGGAATATATATTGATGCCATTAAATAGCTTGACATTCTTGCTTCTTTAACACACAAGTCACTTGAGAAGAAAATATAGAAGCAGCATTATATGTAAAGGGCCTGCTAAGGTTATGATAGCAGTAAACACATCTTTATTATGAAACAAATTGTTTTGTACGGATAACTGTACATGTTATCAGCATGTGGCAATGAATTATTTCAGGACACTGATAAGAGTTCATATGAGCACCTGGAACAAAGTTTCCTAGCAGTTGGGCTGATAATAATCTAAGGTGTACACAGCCACACTTCTGTAACACCTTCTGGTTATCCTATCACAAACCCGTGTTCTGAGTAAAGCTGAGCATACAGTATAAGAAAATAAAAGATGAATCCATCAGTGCTATACAGCAAATCCCCCTGCCGGGTCAGCGGAGCTTGTCAGAATAACCAAACAGCCACTGGATCTGACTGGATGAGCCATTAAAGTTTTGTCATTATATTTTCCTGTCCTTCCATCTATGGTTGACCAGCTTTATATTTTACTCTTTAGAACCAGAGATGTTAAACTCTGATGCTGGAATTGCATTGAATGTGTTGGATTTATAGTCGGGTTGACGATCCTTTGAAACA
>BLSH010070966.1:1147637-1162709 GCA_018402905.1 Glandirana rugosa | reverse complement strand
AAAAAAAAAAAAAATAAAAAAAAAAAAAAAAAAAAAAAAAAAAAAGAAGATGACGTAGTGGGGGTGGGTGGAGATAGGCTTTACATACTGTATGGTCATCTTAACCCCCTCTAATGACATTAAATGAAAGGCCCATACTCCTATAAGTTTACCTGCCGAAAGGACCTTTCCCTTCTTCCACAGGACGTAGACCCAGACCAGGTTGCTGGTACTGGTAATGAAACGCATTCTTCAAGTCTGGGAGAGTCTTGTTCCTGGTTGGAGGGACCATCATCCCTTGTTGAGTGATAAGAGTTAGCAAGTTTTGGGAGCTGCCTCCCTTGGGAAACTCAAATGGTGATATACTCTACAAAAGGCATAACAAAAAAGAAAGAATGAAAAATATGTTATTGATTACTGTTGATTAGCATTCACTATGAAAGAATAGGATTTAATAAAACAGGAAGTTTATTTTAACAAGCAGACATATGAGGCTTTGAAAACCAAACAGTTTAATGGGGCTTGATTGTTTAAAGAAGACAGAGCAGCGCAGCCATTTGAGTTTAATTATTTCTTCAAAAGCTAGTTAAAAAAGTTAAAAGCCATGTTGCTTTTTTAAGGTCACTATGCCACAGATTCACAGCTTGTAAGGTTAAGCAGTTCTTTGGTCACAGGAAAAAAAAAAAAAAATAAAATAAAAGTTAGCAGCTACAAAAACGGTAGCGGTTGACTTTTAACCCTTTTGCTGTCAGAGCCGTTTTTGCTTTTTTTATTTTTGCACACGTTTAAAAAAAACATTTTAGGCCTGAAGATTTCACAAAACCCACAAATATTATAGTTTTTCTGAAAGCAGACACCCTAGAGAATAAAATAGTGGTAGTTGCATTTTTTTTATGTCACATGATATTACCGCAAAGGTCTAGGAAAACACAAAATTTCAGTAAAAAAACACACTAATGTGAATTTTAAGGCAAACAAATCGCAATAAATGACCCAGATTTTTGGTAAAATATAAAAAGACGAGGTTGCGCCGAGTAAATAGATACTAAACCTTAAACCTTAAATTTTTGTGCACCCCGTGTTACAGAGGTCGTCTGTGTTAAAATGATTGCTCTCCCTCTGGCGTGAGCGGCGATATGTATCACAATCAGCGTTTTCACGCATAGACACCCCGATGCATGCGTTTACATTCATGTGCGTATGTGGGGCCAACAATTTTTTTTTTTTGGGCGGGGGGGGGGGGGATTTTATGTGTTGGGTGTAACTATTTTTTTTGCAAAAAAAAAATTTTTTTTTACTTTTTTTTGTGATGATTTTTAGGTGACAGGTTCTCTTTACTGAGACATGCAGGATCTAAAAGACCCTGCACACCGACCCTGTACTCCACTGAATGTTTTCTTCCCTGGCAAAGCGAGCCAGGGACACCAAGAGCTTGACCCGGAAGTGACGCCAAAGACATCGCTTCCCGGGTCACAAGAAGAAGAGGAGGAGAGTGGATGTGTCCGCTCTTCTCCTTCCCCTCTACCTGCCGGCACTGGCCATGGAGATGCTGGGCCCGCCGATGGGCAAGCGGAGCCCAGTAAGCATGGCGGGGCACCAGTACCGGGGTGTGTGTGAGCGATTGGGCGGCAGTGGAGCCGCCCGAATGCTCTCACCTGATAGGCAGGAGGCTGCCTGTCAGTTTCACACACAATCCCGGTGGTTGCAGCTACAGGATTGTGTGTAATACCCCCTGCCGTTAGGTCTGTACTGGCGGCAAAAGTCTTAATAGACAGCCACTTGCCTGTCCAGGGGTCCAGCGCTGGCCTCACCCAAAACTGTTTGTACACCGGTCTTTGCATGCTTCACACCCGGCTGCCCACTGGGCATGCGTGAGCCGTCTGCAGTTTTCTGGGATCAATGAAGTGTCCCAGAAGGCTGCAGGCAGGGGTTGGGGGAGCTTCCACTCAGATCACCTAGGCAAAACTAGATACCTGCCCCCCCAACAGTTGAAGAGGAGGTGAAATGGCTGAACTTCCACTTTTGGGTGAAGTTTTGCTCTAAGAAGCCAACTGGGGTCCTACTTCCTTTTTGTGCATGTGTGTACTGGCAGATTCCATGCATTGTGAAACATATATTTCAGGATCCAAAAATGAACGACCGCTTTATCCTACATTTTTGTTTTGCTTACTCACCTTTGTCGGTGACCCCAGTATAGTAGGAAGGGGGCTTCTCTGTATGAACTCAGACAACTTGGGGGAGGACCTGAGAGATCGACCGGGCTGCAGATTGTGGATCTGTTGGGGAGAACATTGAGGTGTATGGGTGTCTTTGGGCATCATGGGATCTGAAAGCTGTTTCTTGATTTTCTGCCGGCATGGCTGTAAATCTGACAAGTTAGGAGCGCTATGACGAGATCCCATTGCACAGGAGCTCTGTGTTGGAATGCCTGGAAAATATAGAAACCTTATTGTAATAATTTAATTTGAATCAAGAAGAATTTATATGCATTGACTAGAATTAAAACGGAGATCAAATTATACATTTCTTGTTCTATACAGATGCAATTACACAATTGTAACTGAACTCCAGCCTCACCTTCAGTCTTGCACAGTTGTGCAGACTCCTCTCCGGTACTGAAATTGCCTACTCTGATTTCACTGCACATTTTGAGCTTCTCACAGTGTGCATTAAAAGCTGCAGCAAATCAAATAGAGCCCACTTCATTGGCTGAAGAAAGTCCAATAGCCCTTCCTGCCCAGCCATTTTATCTATTTCCCACTTTCATTCATTAAAATTGAGTTCAATCATGAAGGTTCCGTATCACATGTGGACATTACCTAGGTGAGTCTGGATGCAAATTCAGTCTGCCTAGGAATGTCCACTTTTCCAGATGACTTCTATCCATCAAGGCATTTTGATATTTGGATAACGACTTCTAAGAGCCAGCTCACTGCAAGCATCAAGACTGAGGGCTCTTGAAAAAAGTACTGAGGCAGGGTACTGTGATGTTTTCATGAAGCTATGTACAACACCTTGTTAGTGTCAGCCCTATTCACTAGCCATGATCTGCCTGCATGGCATAGAAAAGCACAAAAACCCAGTGATGATGCCACTGGGTCTAACAGAAGTCATGTAAAAAAAAATATAGATTTTATTTAAAAATTTTATTTGCATGTTGATGGGAGGGGGGACGAATGGATCAGGGAAAGAAAAATATAAGCAGATCAAATGTCAGCTTTAAAATTTAGTTTAATATTGATCATTTAAAGTACTCTGGAAAAAAACGCACATGAACTGTCCATAATTTGGTGCTGGAAAAATACCAGTGCGTGTTGAGAGTAAATGTGCCTGTGCATGCATGAATAAAGGGCTGACTCACTGGGTGACTCAGAATGCCAGTGACACAGCATTAACCACTGTTTAGCAAACATAAATATCCTTATAAAGTTTTCAATTATAGTCACTACTGAAGCCTTCAAAAAAATCCTTATGCAGTTTGCAATTATAGTCCCTACTGAAGCCTTCAAAAAGGAAATGTTAAAACTTGGTCAAATGCTAAACACTTGACTGTTTTTATTTTAGGACAAAATGAAGTCAAATTAACTTCTATGTTCACTGATATTTAAAGGAATACCAAAGTACAAGTAAAGCCAAGTATACTGCGGCCAGATCTGCCGTTTCTTTTACAGTTGTGATGATGAAAGCAAACACATCAAGTAGACAATACCTTCCCTTTTGCGGAACTCAGGGCAAATTCTAAACACACAGAATAAATACATATAAGGGAAATATTTTGCCAGCCTAATTTCTTTTTACTGGATTTTTATTTTTGGGGTTATGCTCTGAGATGGAGAAGGTCATTGACTCTATTGCTTTTACCGCTTCTGACGAAGTCTTTCAATGATGATTTGTGTTGGAGAGAGGTTTTGCTATTGCAGCGGCTTACTGTGAGTTTTATTGGTTTTTATCCTTTTGAAAGATATTTATTGGCTTATTGCATATATGATGGAGAGCATCTTCTTGGAGTGAGAAGGATGGGGACCAAGAAACTCATGTAAAAAAAACACTGCTTGACCTGTGTTTATTATAAGGGGTCAATTATATTTGGAGAGTCTGTTTCTAAATAATAGTGTCTTTTTGGGAACTGAGGACACTGGAATAACAGCTTTTGTGATGATATATTTACACTTGTGGACAAGCGGACTAATATTTCACACAAGATTTTTTTTCTACACATGAACGGATATGGGCCAAATTATTTTTATATGAATTTTGGACACCAATTTTTTTGTATTTTTATCACTTGGCATAAAGCACTTTATTAGAACTGACTGTTTGCACAGGTTTCTTGGCTTACAGAGATATATTTTATTATGGCACTGTTTTTTATTGTTCGGAATTCATTTTTTTCTTTAGAATAAAGCTGGTGTGTGTATATATATATATATATATATATATATATATATATATATATATTAATTATACACATGCATACACACACTCTATATTACCAAAGGTATTGGGACACCTGCTGTTACACGCACATGAACTTTAATGGCATCCCAATCTTAGTCCGTAGGGTTCAATATTGAGTTGGCCGACCCTTTGCAGCTATAACAGCTTCAACTCTTCTGGGAAGGCTGTCCAAAAGGTTTAGGAGTGTCTATGGGAATGTTTGACCATTCTTCCAGAAGTGCATTTGTTAGGTCAGGCACTGATGTGGATGAGAAGGCCTGGCTCACAGTCTGCTCTCTAATTCATCCCAAAGGTGTTCTATGGGGTTGAGGTCAGGACTCTGCAGGCCAGTCAAATTCCTCCACCCCAAACTCGCTCATCCGTGCTCTCTGGTGCGCAGTCATTTGGTGGAGGGGGGGTTATGGTGTGGGGTTGTTTTTCAGGGGTTGGGCTTGGCCCCTTAGTTCCATTGTCCTGGTATACTGACGCCTTAAGAGGGAACGCTTAAGACGTCAGTATGCCAAGAAAATTTGATGCTCCCGACTTTGTGGGAACAGTTTGGGGATGGCCCCTTCCTGTTCCAACAGGACTGCACACCAGTGCACAAATCAATTGTAAGAGACTGAGAGAGGTCAGAGTTACTGACCAATAACTCAAGAGTAGTTAACATTGTTAAATGTACTGAAGACTTTGCCCAGCATACCATAAACAGGGCTCCTGTTTCTGTGTTCTGCTCCTCCAGGACTGCAGCTAAAGTCTTGCACAGGTTGCTCAGGTATAGTCCCCACTGAAAAAAATATGAGTTTATTCATTTTGATCAGTATTAATACATAATCCAAGTACAATGTGCTGTAACACCAAGAGAAACACAAAATATGTACATCTTTTACCTAATTAAGCCAAATTCTGGAAGCGTTTTGTAATGAGGCACGTGGAGCCTAACAGTACCATTAGGTAAAAGATGGCATTCACCAAGTTAAACTAGGTAGCAGGTGCTTATCCACTGGCTTATGTCAAAACATCTGGGGCTGTGTACTTTACCTAATGTAAGTATATAGCTCAAACGTATTCTGCAGTGCTTTATATAATCTATTGAACATTTATTTTATTTTCTATATTTGATCAAGCTGAAATACATCAGGCACAGCCATACACAATGTATATAAACACTATACGTTGTGGGATGAAACTAAAGTCCATGTACAAAGGCCAGAAAAAGCCAGGCAAAACAATAAAAAATCCACATAGAAGTGCTTTGGCGGGAACTGTAAACAGGAACCAAATACTGAACGGGACAGTGCTAGCTTACCCTGTGGAGAGGGAATGTATGGTTTTGCCCCTCCAAACGAAAGCCTCCTAGCTGGCGCAGTGCTGTATTCTACAGGGAATGGAGGAGAATTCCCAGCTCTCATGAAATTCATTGGGTTGGCACTGCTGGACTTTCTTACCATGCCAGATCTGAAAGCAATCAATCTGAATTACTTTAATACATTTAGTATATATGCACTAAAAATGTAAAGATCATGTTAAACCTGGTAACAGACAGAAATGGCGGAAATCAGCAACTAGTTTGATAAAGAAGAAAACTGTGCAATTGTGTACAGCAGGAAAAACAAACCATGTGTGCTAGTAACTTGTCAACATATACACTTACTTCTGAGGGGTGTACTGGGTGGGCGACTGCAGATTCTGCTCTATCCTCCGATAATTGTCAATTTGAGTTGGGACTGGAATGGGCACCGACTGCCCATACCTGCTTCCTGTTGTCTGAGACAGTCTAGAACAAAGCAAAAAAGTCATTCTATTAGAACTTCCACAATGCTGCATCTTAAATAAGACAAAAAAGTTACTTGCTCATGAAAATTGTAGAAAAAGTCTATTAATTGTCTGTCAAAACAGCAGGATGATCATTCCTACCTGGATGGACTGGGAGAGCAGCTATAGAGTGGTGTAGGGGAAGGAGTTCGAGCTCGGCTCTCCTGGCCAGTTGATGTCAGCAAAGAACTAACAAGAAGTGAAGACAGTGTTAGCAACAAAGGTCAGTATAACATAATTAGAATGATGTGCAACTATTCCTATTAAATTTACTTAATCATTTTCATTTATTAATTCAGTTACTCTATAAAAGGACAGAGCGTTAAATCAATGGATATTAGACTTACCCACTACACATTAAAGTATCCTGGATAGGCTTGCTTGTAGTGGCTTCAGCAACATCACCTTCAGTATAGAGAATTATGTTAGTTAAAGCTATAACTGAATCAAAAGGTGAGCTAAAAACCTTGATATTAGGTTTCATGTTATTCTGGAAAGTTTTCTCTAAATCAAGAGTCTCCAAACTTTCAAACAAAAGGCCAGTTTATTGCCCTTCAGACTTTAGGGGAGCCAGACTGTGGCCAGCGGGAGTGGAAATTTTCCTGGTATCAGTAGGAGTAAGCATCAACTCATTTGGTTCTGGGGGGAGAAACAGTGTCCCATCGTTGGTATCATTGGGAGGAATAGTACCCCAATGTTAATGTCAATGGGAGAAATGGTGCCCCATTGTTGATGTCAGTTGGCAGAATAGTGTCTCATATCAGTGGGAGGAATAGTGCCGCAGGGGCCAGATAAAAGGCAAGCAAAGGGCCGCATCCCGCCCCTAGGCTGCAGTTTGGAGACAATTGCTCTAAATCATCAATGCCTGCTCTTTCCGCTTTGGGTTTTAAACATGCCTCAGGTATTTTTTAAGATCCTTGCATATGGTTACAAGTGAGATGATGGTTTTAGGTTTTCATATAAGACAATAACTATAAAGCTAAAGCATGTAGTCCAAGCAACACAGTGACCTAAAACTGAAGGTCATAAACTGGTAGCTAATCTCAACATTCCAAGGTTGGCATTTGGCCATCTCAAAAAACTAAGTAACAGCATAGAATTACTAATGTTCTTTAGCTGATTCTACCCTCAAAGTACCTCCATAGGGTCTGGCTAAGAAATCTTCTGAACTCCGTTGTACTTGTCACTCTTAGCTGTATATTAAACTACCTTTTATCAAAATAAAATCCTTGGAAACATTTGAAATCTTTCCAAGACATCCAACTAGCCCCTGGACAAACTGTTAATTCCTAGAAAATCACACCTGCCAACTAATCTCACGAGGTTTGCGCAGGAAAGAGAAAAAAAAGTTCATTGTTTTAATTGCCTGGGAAACAAACCAGACTTTAATTATCATGTTCGGTCTGAGCTGAAATAATTAGCTAGTACCACATAACGATGCAGATCACTGGGGCACAAGCAGAATAACAAAAGCAGCACAATTGTCCTATTAGCCTGCATGCTTCATGCTGCCTATCACAGTACATTTTCTTTTTAACCCCTTCCAGCTATTGAAAGGAAATTCATAGAGAAGACAGCTGGCTCCTAAATGCAGCAGTTAAACAAAGCTTTCCATAAAATGCTTATCGATTTCTTGGAAGCAAGTGTTATACTTCATTTTCCTGCCCTGGGCACATCTTGTTCGGCAGGAAGAAATAGCTATGACCATTTAATTATTCAACTGCACTGCAAATTAAAACCTCCAGAAGTTCTGCTATTGAATACACATAGCAGTTGATCTGTTGGTAAAAGAGGCCAATGGTTTACACTGGTCTCCCAGGCTGGAGTACAGGGCAGGATTTTATGGACAATGCCGCCATTTAGCTTAGTAAACAGACCTTACCGAATATATACCTAAATCCCAAACTTTCTTTTTTCCATACTGGATAAAATAGGAAATGGTGAACATCACCCACAGTGTTTTTTTTTTTCTAGGGATATTTCCCTTGACTTCCTGTCTCCTGCACACAATAGCAAGTGGAAATCTGCTCTTACACAGCTGGTACCAAAACAAGCATCCCCACTGGAAGATTTCCATTCTACACTTGTTCTGATGGCAACTCAAGATTTTGGATTTTATACATTTTCTATCTTGGTAGCAGCTATTGCCAAGACAAATAGTAAATGTGAATCTCCCTAGTAGCAACATGGAGAGCAATAAAAACTTAACAGGAGTTCCAAAACAGTGTTGGCTTTATTCAGTATACACTTTAATTATTCAAAGCATGGAACTTTGGGACACTGTTTCAGAGTGCGAAAAAACATCAAATTGTGACCTAAGAATTCTGCTAATGTCAACAGAATTTATTAGTGATCCTTTGGTAACCCTAGTGTGCAGTAAAAACCCTTTTGGGCGAAGATCTTGGGAGAAAAGGCTTTCAACTAGGCAACAATTCAGATGTCTGCAGTACACATAAAAAAGTATGCAACTTTTTGTGTTTTTCTCTAGTGAAAATGTTTTTTCACCCATAAATGTGTACAAATGTCCTACCATGTCCATGTCCTGATTTACAAGGCATTTCAGCTACAGTTTGTGGTCTGCTTTGATCTGTGCTGAACTACAGCTCCCAAATGCCAACATACTAGACAACAGCAGGAAGATGGCAGCAGAGCTGCAGCCTTTTCATGATCAACACAAAATACAAGGATGTCTGAAAAAACCTTTTCTGCAGATCAATGGCAAATTACCTAAATGGAGACCGCTTTCACTGCAGCAATAGGTATATATGTAAAATAATGCTATTCTCTCTTCTTTTATCCGAGTGTATCAAACAAACCTTGAGAACCAGGAAACTGTGCAGGCACCATAACAAAATCGTCTGTGTCACAAGATGAGTTTTTGCTGCTGCTTCCACCAGACTCCTTTGAGCCCTGAAGAAAGCCTGGAGAGTCAGGCATAGGGGAAACCAGCGTTTTCTCCTGTAGCTGTTGCATTTCTCCAAGTGACTGCTAATGTGAGAGAGAGGAAAACACATCTGGATTAAAGGAAGTCACAATTTTATTGTTTCATTATCATCCTACAGCCTCATAAAAACAGGTATCCCACTCTAACTTCTTTATTCTAAAGGTATGTACTGTTGCTCTAATTCGCATTCATTTACATACGGTACATTATATAAGATTCTTTACACAGAATTTTCACTGCAATTTCACTTAAACTAGGTGATGTAGCAAAAATGTTAAGAGCCAAAAGCAAGTCAATCAAATCAAGTTCTGAACACAATTTGACCCTTTCACTCCAGAGCAATTTTTCCATGAACGTCCTCCCATACATATGCTAAAATGCTAAAATGCACATTTTGACCCCCAAACTATTGTATGTATTTTATAAAAGCAGAGCATCTAAAGAAAAAATGGTAGTTTTTATGAATATGTATTATTTTATTATGTTGCACGGTATCTGAGCAAAAGCTGATGATGAAATGCATTTGCTGTAATAAAAAAACTCAATATAATCATTAATTTTTTTCATGAAATATAGGAAACGTCTGTATCTAGTTTTTAAACACCAAATTTATTCAACCTCAAACATAATGTGTGTTTGCAAATCAGCAAAAAACTACAAATTTTCATAAGTAGGCATTACACTACAAGAGACATTGCAATAAAATCCTTAAAGCCTCTTTCACACCACCGCGACTTGAAAGTCAGGCAATTTTGCCGCAATTTCGCAGCAGAAATTTTGAAGCAATTTCAGGGAATGCCTGTGTAAACTTGAGGTTTATGGACCTCAACTCACATCAAAGTCAGACCAAAGTAGTACAGGGACTACTTTGTAGTCAGTGCAACTTGAAGTCGCACAGATATGAACGGTACTCATTGGAAATCATGGAGTATGACTTGTCATGCGACTCTGCAGTCCCAAGTCGCAGTAAAAGTCACACAAGTGTTAAAGGGGCCTTAAGGCCAATCACTTTAAATGGTAAACCTAAATGACGACCCCATTTTTAAAAAAAAAATATATATATATCAGTATAACAATCATAATGGGGCAGTACTAAGATCACAGAGGAGCCAGGTGATTGCCAAGGGCTGTAAAAATATATCTTACTTGTTTTTTTGGGTCCCTATCACCCTATAATGAAGAAAGCTTAAACCGTTTCTTCTCTGTACTAATTACCAAACAGAAACAGGTAGTGGTATTGTTAATTGTTCAATTTATTTCTGTTTTGGCTGGACAATCATAAAGGGTATAGCACAGTAACAGAGGAATTTTTTTTTCACTGAGCATATACTGACAAAGCTTGGATAGAGTGTGTTCAATATCCCAGTTTGTAAAATGAAGATTCTGGAAAGTATGTTGAGTGAGCCCCTTCACAACTCTTTGATGCACAGGGTACAGGCAGTTACTGCTACTTATAAAGGGGTCAGTCGACCCAAATCTGTTATTTTAGTTATAGGTAGTGCCTGGAGCATCATCTACAGGCTTATAGGTCTTGAGGAATCCTGAAGGTAAATCACTCCAACCAAATTGATGGCTCCTTTTTTGGTCAATTTTAGAGTTTGGGGACTTTCTACTCTTATTGGAGTGCTCCAACTTTGGAGGCTCTCACAATTTATAGAGTTAGGACTGCAGTAAACTAGGATGCCATGAAGTGGCCCTGCAGCTCGCACATATATTTGCAAAATGTGTGCAAACTAAACCCCTGGTTTTAACGTGAACTGTTAGACAGGAAAATTTGGTTTGTTGCAGGCTGGTTGGTATGTGCGCTGGGAATTTTCCTTTGTTGTCTTTTGACATGCGTCGCCCTTGCATGAGCTACTTGCCGCAAAGGCCAGTTATAGGTTGGGGTTGTTGCCATTTGTTTGTACTGTCACTTTGGATTTTTCCTGCTCCTCCAACAAGGAAAATGTGAACCCCACATAATGGGGACAAGGACAGATTTCTCACAACTATATAATTTGTTTTCGGTGGACTGACACAATTTCGTTATGGGTAGCATGTAACTTATTAAATTACAATACAAAATATCATGTCACTAATTACAATAAATAAAAACAGAACCGAGTAATAGTAACCCATCATCTGACAGTCACCTTATTCATTGAGACTCCTAATGCTGATCATAGACAAATAATATTCTCCATGAGCATGCAGCTATTTTCATAAAGGAAATCTGGTTTTAATTAAACTTAATGTCACAAAATATGCGAGATGAGGGAAAATGATGGACATCAGCCATGTATAATGTTATTATGCGATTATGTTACAGTACAGTGCAAAGCAAGTTAAGTTAAAGAATGATTGTGCATGTTACATACTGATGTGTGATCCAATTTTATGACAAAGGGTTATAGAAATATTAGTGTGCTTAACAGTAAACATTTCAAACTATAGACAACTGGTGTACTTACTGGGGGAGATGCCAAGTGTGATGTGGAAGAACTGCTGCAAGAGCTTCCAGACCCTGAACTGGGATAAGAGGGCATTGGCACAGGTGCAGCTGGACAGAGACAGAAAGGCATGTCAATATACACAATGACTAGATTACAGTGTACTCTACCAATAACCCCACTGCCAAAACAGAATCTGATGCTGCCACAGATTTCTAGGAATACTATTCACTCTATATCACCTACAGATTATGAAAGTGGGTTGAAGATAATGCGGTGCTCAAAAATAAATATGTGCATGAATCAAATATCGCCTGAAATGTAAAAGGAAACCATACACAACATTATCATACAGCAATCTCCATGTATTTCTTGCATGGCCATGGAAAACACAATAATAACAGGTAAAAAAACTATTAAAACAAAACTGTGCCTTGTCCAGACAGGAAAAAAGCAACAGGCTATCCTTGGCTTCCCTGACATTTCATTCAGACTTATAAAGTAAAGAAAATACCTGCAAATGTATAAAGGAGCATGCAACCCACTCCATGTGATAGTGTTGGGCCAATCACTAAACACTAGAGCTCACTGTACTGTGTAAGCTTTAACGTCAGTTTTTTTATTTTCATAAACATGTTATACTTGCTTCCTCTGTGCAATTGGTTTTGCACAGAGCAGCCGGATCCTCCTTCTCAGGTCTCTTTGCTGCTCCTGGCCCCCCCCCTCCAATCGAGTGCCCCCACAGCCTATGGGGGGCACCTGACCCAAGTCAGAGCTCCGTGTATTCATTCAGACACGGAGCCCCGATCCCAGCCCTGCCCCCTCTCACCCTTATTGGCTGACTGACTTTGATTGACTTTTGAGGGAACCAAATGGCGCCCCTGCTGTGTCTCAGCCAATCAGGAGGAGTGTCCCGGATGGCTTAGACATTCGTGGACATCACTGGAGAAAAAAGGGGCTCAGGTAAGTATTTAGGGGGGGCTGGGGAGGCTGCTACACACAGGTTTTTTAATCTTAATTCATATAATGCATTAAGATAAAAACTTTCTGCCTTTACAACTCCTTTAAAGGTTATAGATGGCACTTCTACACTTAGCAACCAAATGAAGTGGCACCATGAGAATAGGCTGCTGTGGCTGGGGGCATTAAAGTGAACAAATTGTTTTGTTCTCAAGAACAAAGAAAATGTTTGCTTTTAAATGAACAGCAAGAGGGGTTCCAGGTTAGCGATTTAGCTTTACAGACCAGGGGATTTATTTTAAGTTTCAACTGAGACTATTGCTTGAAATCTATATATTCTCCAGTGAGGGTTTTCTTTTTGTGCTTCAGTTCGCCACATAACCTAAGAACAACTTGGTAGCTATGATCTATCATTTTGTAGATAATGATTGATTCCTCCTGAAGAAGCAGTCCTTAACGAGAAACATGTAGAGTATTATATGTCAAGAACTACAAAATCTGGTATCCCCACCATACTTTGGGGATGACTATTACCATCTCTGAATTAGTCTACAATGATACCGGGCTGTAACTACTGATTTTTATTTACAGTGGGCAGAGAAAGTAAAAAAGAGGGCCCTTAGCTAAATATGAAGGGGCATGTCTGGGAAGATCATTCCACCAGTGCCGATGAGAGGCAGAAAAGCTAGTGGGTGATACAAATCACAAAAAGAAAACAAAAAATAACAGACGTAAATTCAGTCCTAATATATTAAGATTAAGCACTGTAAATATCACCTACATTTCTTCATGGAGGAGCCTGCATCCAAAAACGGATGATGGAAGAATTCATCTGTGAAGAGAAAGGAAGAGAGTTTAGAGACGTTACACAAATAATTTACATTGTCAGCAGCTCTCTTCAACTACTGGGTGTGAAAGCTGGATTTCCAGCTTGCCACTGAAAAACACAAGCACTTTTTACATTTGGCCATAAGAAACGCATAGCCAAATCTGTATTAACGTAAATCTGTCAAGAAAAGCAATAAAGGGCTGTCCTTGCTGACTCAATGTTTTCTGGGTCGCTAACTTAGAAAAAGTGTGAAGACAGGGCCCCTTTATACTTGTACACTTCACCTGCAGTTGTTCTGGGTCAGTGACTCAAAGCACCGAAGCAATGGTTTAGTCTGGCTGCCAGGCAACTAGCAATTTTCACAAATCATAACTTACATGCCTCTCATGGTAAGCTTCCTTTAACCTCGATCATGTATTCAAATCAAGTATGTTTAATGTAAGCCTTGTTTTCACATTGTTAATAGTAAAAGATCTTGTTCTTAAAATATATTTAAATTATAACGTTTGTGTGTCTACACTTTCATTCCCAAGTAGACTACCATGTACTCCACACTGTCATTTGCAGACTAAGTCAGGACTAATACTTCTATCAGATCTATTTTTCTTTTAATTATAAGATCCTGTCATTGATAATACATGAGCAAGTAATTCTCATGTGGAAGAATGTTACTTTATGGATTAATTTACACATCACAACACATTATAAAGCTTTGTGAAATCAAGCAAGTGATTGCAGCCTATTTATACAAAGCTCTGTAGATGGCCAATAATTAGACATTTAATGAGCATAGCATTTTTTGCGGATGAAAAATCATGTTCGGATTAACCCTTCAAGTGCAGGGCAACTATTTATTTTCTTAAAAACCATCTACAGTTTGCCCAGGCACATCCAAAAAATAGATCTCTGATTAAATTCCTCACCATTTCAACTTTTTTTCAGGCTGCATCCAAGCAAATGATGATTGGTTCTTTTTAATGGCAAGAATGTTAGCCGGAAAACAGCACTTGATAATAATACATTTATGATTAATACCTGTCTGCTTGTTATTCTACTTACATAAAGTAGGACTACTATTAATACAATTAAAAAATATTGAAACTGTATAAGAGCGTGAATCTTCCCATGGCAACCAATTTGCTTTTATTTCATTTAATGACAACTGCTCTACTTTTTTCACAGTTTCTTTCCCCATATTTTATTTTCTATTATATCCTCTGAAGATGATTTTTAATATATTCTTAAAACACAGTGAAGGTGTATTTAAAAAGCATCCAACTGTGTAGCAATCGCCATCTGAGAACCAACAAATATGGTCATCACAGTGAGTAGTTACATGCTCTGACCCAAAAGCTATGTATTCAGACAGAATGCATGACCTTACAAAATGTTTGCAAGGATTTTTGAACGTTCCTCTCTCTCCATTAGGGGTATCGTACTATTGCTAAATGACTTGAAATTTGTCTCAAAGATTAGAAAATTTTTGACTCGTCACTAAATTTTGAAACCCAAATCATGTTACAGGACGGGAGTAAAAGGAGAAAAGTAGTAAAGTCCGCCAATTTTGACGTCCTAAAATGTATAAAATTCGTCGTCAGACGTCTTCTGTAAACACGACTCCTGGAGACGACCTCCGAACCACGTTATCATGCTATGGGGATTACCTCTCTCTCCTTGCA
>BLSH010070966.1:1119421-1145348 GCA_018402905.1 Glandirana rugosa | reverse complement strand
TAAAAAAAAAAAAAAAAAAAAAAAAAAAAAGGGGACACTTTGTTAGACCTCTTGCATGCGGCACTGGTGTTTGAGCATCTGCTTTTTTTGGATGTAATTTCAGGTTTTTGTTGTGCGCATATTCACGTGTATACATGTATTTGAGTGCACAATACATTGCTATGGAAAATTCATTAATATTTATGTCCACATGCACGGATTTGCGATTATCGGTGCAAAATACTGGCTGGGAACACAGATTTTTCTTTTTTTTTTTTCTTTTACTCAAGAATACGCAGCACTTGTGTACAGGCAGTACAATGGGCTGCATTATAGATCTTTCTGTTCCCTGTCAATTAGCATTTAAGTGGCATTGTTTGCTTTTTTGATGTTAACCACCTGCAAAAAATATATATTTTAACTCGACAAAGATCTTATCTAATTTGACTTATAGCATCTAACTGGCAAGGATCCCAGTTAAATGGTGAATTATCTGCATATACAGTATATAGTGGCATATAAACAACCTACATTTATAGTTTTATTTTATTTTATTTTTTTTTACAAATGTGAAAAATGTCTTAAAATGTAGAGATGCTCATAAAGTTCGTTATAAGCTATTTAACATTCATAAGCATATAATAATTTTTACCAAAGTCCATTCGGTCCTTCTGGTTCCTCTGCAGAAGTCCCAAAAGCAGCTGCTTTAAATAACTTGACGTTTCTCGCGGGATGCTGAAACACCAACACAAACATATATGCCAGTTAAACAGCATGTAAAGGTGAAGGAATACAAGGGCAGAGAGTTCCAAACAAGCAGTAGGAGAGTGAGAGCTCACAGTATAGAAAAAATGCTGAGCAGAAAGTTTGAGCAGATTGTGTGAGCGAAAAGCGAGACGGGAGCATGTCTGCCAGGTTTAAATTTAACAGTTGGAGGCAGCCTGGGTATTCTTCTTCATCACTCCTAAACTAGTGAGGGTGTAGGGTTTGTATTTTTAGGGGCATTGGTTATGAGGTGGGTAGCAAAAAATAATGCTCTGTGCAACAGCTAACTGACTAGACAAAAAAAAGAAGATTCACAGTGTTGGCAGTGTGTTTTATTAGACTTTCAAATGAGCAAATGATCCACTGCAAAGTTGGAGACTCAGCAGTACCTAATCATGATAAACAGGTACAGCAAGTTCATCACTGCTGTGAAATGAAAATACATTACTAATAAAACTGCCAGGTCCCCAAATTCCAGCCCAGCAGGGGCAGTTTAAATAAACTTACGGAGAGAAGCAGGGGTGTGACCCATATGAACAAACTGTGGGCTTTAATTTATTAAAGCGGAGTTCCACCCAAAAGTGGAACATCTGCTTCAAGCATGCCTCGCCCCCTTACATGCCACATTTGGCATGTCATTTATTTTTTTTGGGGGGTGGAGTGTGTACCTGGTTTAGACAGGTACTTTCTTTCCCACTTCCTTCTTCCGCTCCTTGGCCACCTAGGTGACTCCTCCTCTCCCCCTAGACGGCCCCTCCCTCCCACCAATCTTCTGGGACACGTCACAGGTCCCAAAAGATTGAGCGGCCACTAGGAGAGCGCAGCACGACTCGCATATACTCAGTGCGCGCCCGGCCGTGGATCCACAAGCGGTCACGGCCGGGTGCCCACAGTTGCCATGATGGTGTCGGGTAGGGGGGAGAGGAGCGCCGTATCGCTGGACCATGAGACAGGTGAGTGGCTGTTTATTAAAAGTCAGCCGCTACACTTTTTGTAGCTGCTGACGTTTAATAAGCTGAAAAACACCTGGAACTTCACTTTAAAGTGCCAGAGGGAAGAAATGTCTCAGCTTGTGCTTCTCCCCAGAAACTAGGGTTGCACAGATACTGTTTTTTTTTTTTTTTTAAACGAGTAACAATACTTGTGCTCAAGTACTCGCCGATACCAATTACTGATACCTTTGCTCTGCGCTTTGAGCCCATACAAAATGAAAGGGCTCAGATCACACTGCAAATAATCGCACGTGATTTGAACAGGAATGCGGTGCGATTCCTGTTCGAATTGCATGCGGTTTAATGCACCGCTCCTGTGTGATCCCAGGCTGAAGTGACTATGACAAGACCGGGTTCACACAGGAGCGGTGCAGGAAACAGCACACGATTGAGACAGGAATTAAACCGCATTCTTGTTCAAATCACATGCAATTCTTTGCAGTGCGATTTGAAGTTATTCATTTTGTATGAGCTCAAATTTCACCGCAAGGTATCGGTTTTAGGTATCGGAGCATTTGCATGAGTAAGAGTACTCGTGCAAATGCTTAGCATTGGCACCCATATCGGTGCAACCCTACCAAAAATCAAATCAGATTCAAACATTCAATCTCCAAATGTAATTTTCCAGTGTAGGTTTCAATCAGATTGGTATAGGGCTCCACACACGGCCTGAGAAAGTTATTACTGGCTTGTAATTTAAAGATACAAGTGTTTGATATTAATTTATCAAATGCATTGCATTACATGAATAAAAAGAAAAATAAAGGGAAATCAGAAGGTTGCTGCCTAAAAGCAAACAAACAATCAAATATCATTTCTGAAATGCCAGTGGTCTTTAAAAAGTATGGATGGGAGAAAAAAAAAGTCATCTCTGGAATACATTCAAATTTCCAATGTTTTATTCCTTTAAAAATGTACAGAAAATACCTGTTGATCAGCCAGAATTCCAGTGAGATCCTTACTTCCAGAGTGGAGCTGACCAATGCTGCCTCTACTGCACTGAAATCCTAAGCAGAGTTGACGGTCAAGCCCGCCCTTGCCGGTTTACAATACACCTCCTTGTGTTACAGATCATAAAAGGGGGAGGTGTTCTGTAGTCCAGCCATTGAGAATTCATGCAGGGTTGACAACACTGCTTGGGATCTCAGTGCAACAGAGGCAGCGTCGTCAGCTCACTACAGGAAGTTAGGATTCTACTGTATTTATGGCAGGATCAACAGGTAATTTTGTCTGTACAGAAAAAAACATGGAAAATGAGGCGTACTGAATATATTTTTTGTTTTTATTTTGCCATACAATTTCCTTTTTTTTTTCTCTTCTTAACAAAAGGCATAACCCGCTCTAAAGAACATGAATATATTTTTGGCCAAGCTAGTCCTAGCTATTCCAGGACAAGACATAATTTATGCATATATGCGAATTGCTTACTTTTAATATTCTAATATGAAACAAACCAAAAATACATTCCAGTGAATTACTGCTTGTGTGCACAATAAACGTTTCCAGCATTAAGATGGTTTCCTCAAATAACCTATCCCATTTGCTGAAAGGATTAAAAGACTTTCTGTCTGAGCTTGGCACTACCAGCTATGCAGTGATAATTAAGGAATGCTAAACAGGGTGCCAAATGTCTAGTGCCCATCTCGCTGGCAGCATGGAGCTTTAGCACAGAATCAACAGGTGTAAACAGGGAGCAAGTCAATGGAAAAAGGCAGTAATGCTGTAAGAAGGATTACTTGGGTGTGAGGGTCTTGTTTTTCTCATAAAAGAGACGAAGGTCCTGAGGACTGCTGGCCTGAAAAGAAAAAGAAGCTGTAACCAGAGGAGGACTGCACATTTCAGGATTCTTATTTTTATCATGGTCACAAGAGAAGTATGTCATCTGAACACCACCTTAACCACAGATGTTCTGATTTAGAATCAGCATAAAATGGACTAGTCTTTTCTCCTAAAAAAGACTGTATGTAACCCACTCTGAGAAAAGCAGAATATAGAACGTGTCATTTCACACTTTCCGAGTCAGAAATACCTTTACAGCTTTCTCCTTTCTTGACAGTAACAGACTTACTAAAAACACATTTAATGTAGACCTTGAGCCAACCAACAATATTATTGGAATGAACGATGATGGGCACATTGCAGTGTAACTATACCATTATGAAGCAAATGGCCTATGCGGATCTTCTCCATCCACTGCTTCCATTGTTCCGTTCCAGCACGTCAGATTAGGTATAAGTTGAAGCGACCTTAGTGGGAACTCATCTGAGACCCATAAAAGGTGGAAAACTCTTAAGCCTCGTACACACGAGCCGATGGTTGGTCAATCGAACGTCCAACCTTTGTCCAAAATTGGGTGACGGCAGTTTGGTCTAGCGTACTAATGTGAATCAAGTAATCGTCCATCAAAGCCGAACGTAGTGACTTGTTCCGAGCGTATAACGAGGAAGTTCATGAGAATGTGATTTGTGAGTTACAAATACAGGTTACACGGCCGAACACTTCCTGGATTCCAAGCATGCGTGTTTGCACTTCCAACTTTTGGTTGGACAACTTCTGTACACATGAGCCAACAATCGGTCAACTCCTTGTTGGCCAACACAAGTTTTCTAGTCTTGTTGGACGACGATTGGAAATCGGCCGTAGAATCGTGCGTACACATGATCTGATTTTCAGCCAACAGGCTGTTGGACGACCGTTGGTGACCGATAATCGGACCGTGTGTACGGGCCTTTAGGAGGACTATAGATGGATTTTTTTTTTTTTATCAGCCAGCAGGCTGTGTGAGCTGATTGAATGAAGAATTTCCACATTTCCCATTTATCATTAGCTCAATTTCTCTTGAGCGAGAACAGCCATAGATGGATTGAAATTTAGTTGGTCCATGCTGAACCAGTGTTATGTCAATATAGCCATTTCATCAAATTCTCCAATTACGTCACTTCCAGTTATTGTAAACCGTCCGTAATTGGAGATTTTGTCAACTTGGTGTTTTGAAATTACACCGGGATCCGTAAAGACTCCTGTACTTCAAGACTTTGGTGCTTTGACACATCAGCGGGTAATGAGGAAAAAGTTGTCGCCGTCTTGGAGGCGGCCATTTTGTTGGTCCTCCTGGAGTGTTTACGGTTCCCGGTGTTATGTCAAAATGCCAAGTCGTCAAACTCTCCAATTATGGGCGGTTTACAATAACTGAAAGTGACGTAATTGGAGAATTTGATGAATTGGCTATATTGACATAACACCGGCCCATTTTGGATCCACTTATGGCCAGCTTTACAGGAGTAAGTGGAGGAGACCTCAGAGCTACCCGATCAACTAATGATAATGGTTGGATACAAATTTGTAGACCTACAGATCATTTTGAAAAGAAGGGCACAAATAGAGATTTTCTACACTTACACTTGTACTAAATTCCATGGGTGACCATTATAAAATTTCTACACGCAGCAAAGAGGGCAATTTCTACATTTTATTTAGAAGTAAAACAAAATAATTGAGCTGGTTATCTCATTAAATGTGCAGATCTGTAGGCTACATATATCATGTGCACTCTCCAGAGAGAATTTCCCATTTCCAGCCTATTTTTGTAGACCTCACCCAGTGTGTTGGGACCATGGCTCTGTGGTAACTGAAAGGGAAAATGACACACCAATGATAGCTGGACACACATTGCACCATTCCAGGTTGGATAACGTCCTAATATGAGTTCAATAATATTTGATGCTCATCAGATATGCTGCAGCTCCCATACCTTCATGTATACCATATGTGGAGGCATTGCCCCCCTTTACTGAGCTCTTCTATTACTGATCTTGTGCACAGGGTTACACTTTACAATATGTGGATTGCATGTGACAGTATGGACAAAGTAAGCCCCACAAAGTGGAGAGAAAAAATATAGGACATGGAGAATTTAAATTCCCTTTAACTTACGCATATATAGTTCAAAGAGTTCAATGAAAGACCTTTCACAGAACCCACCAAGCTCAATTCCTAGAAAGCTGTGTAGACAGAGCATGAATGCATTACCCCTGAGGGCCTCGACTAAGGGAGGTAACATTCCGATTCTAGCCATTCTTTTTCTAACCCTGACCATTTCTAAAATACGGTTTTCCTGCCTCTAGCCTAACTGTCAAATGAGAATTTACTAATTAAACCAATGCAGCATTGAAAAGTCGAACATTTAAGTAAAAGCAACACTTAATAACAGCAAACAGCCCTACATAAATAGGTGTACATAAACATGACCTCCTAAATGTGCCGAACCTGCACAAGTCGGGTGTCAAATGTTCTCCATGTAGCAGAAGTAGAGCTAGGCTGGAATTCAGTGAACTCGGTGTCTCGTATTTTATGACACTGTATACCATTGCACAGAATTTTTACTCCATCTAGAACACTCAGCAAGTAAAATAAAATCCAACTGCTATTACTAAAACTTACAAATGGGGTCAGATGCAAAGCGAAGATTTTTTTTGGAAAAAGTTTTAAGAATGCCATTGTCAAAATTAGATTTAAAAAAAAACACACCAATCATTTGATAATTGCTTATCTTTCTCGTGATCAGACGAGTTCACATTATCATTTTTCCGCAGTGGCTAAACACAAATGCTGCATTTTTCTATGCAGGCTATTATGAACCCTGCCTTAAAGTGTTACTAAACCCTGGACCCTGCATTCACTATATCTGGTCTCCCACATTACACAGAACATGGAAATGCAACAATTTTAGTAAATATAAACTGCTAAATACCTTTTCTCATCAGCAGTATATAGCAGTATGTGATTTCTATCAGTTCCTAGTGAAGCTTGCAGGAGGAGTTTTCATACTGCACTGACTGTCCTATCAGGATACAGGACCGCTGCCCTCTGTCTGGACAGTGCTGATTGGCCCTGTGCTGATCATATGCACCTTCCCAAGAGGAAAAAAAAAACTCACTAACAATACACAACAAACTGAGCATGTGCAGCCTGACTCCACTAACTCGGTCTTATCCAGATCTGTTCTGGAGTCAGTGGAAGAAGGGGATGATCTGTCCATACAGGATCAAACAGCCTTTTTTACACAATGCAGAGGATTAACCCCTTAGATTCCACAGTGATTATAACAAGCATGCTTTACTGCCTATACAAACTGATTTTATGGTCGTGGGTTTAGTAACACTTTAAGTTACCCATGCTTATTAAGATTTCTCTTGTTTAGCCCTTGGGGCTGAATGAGAGAAATCACTTGATTTACTCCTCTGTGCTAAACAGCATGGATGGAAGAATCTTCAGTGCCAGATACTGTATTCTGACATCTTGCATCCACTGGCTGTCATAATACCCGAACAGTGCCTGTATCTGATTGGATGAAGGCGCGGTTTGGTTCAACAAAAACAAACAGTCTTGCAGAGTAGTACATGCTCCCCTTCTGTATTAAAATTGATTGCTCTGCTTTCAGTGCAACAGAACTGTCCAACAGAACCAGTTTGCCCATCTTTACTCATCTTTCCTCCACAGCCTCACTCTCCTTGGCCTGCGGCTTTCATTCATTTTACTAAAACTGGAGCAGGCACAATCTGGAGCAGCTGTGCATGGCAACCAATCAAATTTAACTGCAGCCTGTTCCATTAAGCCAGTGGTTCTCAACTCCAGTCCTTGGGATCCACTAACAGGCCAGGTTTGCAGGATAACTGAAACACATCACAGGTGATCTCATTTGCTGCTCAGTGAGTGGACTGGAGTTGAGAACCACTGCATTAAGCTTTGAAAAGGAAAGCTAGAAGCTGATTGGTTGCTATGCACAGCTGCACTACAACATAGATTCTGTTCACTCCAGTCTTACTAAATTCCCCTCATTGTATTTCTGTTCTTTCCATCATGGAGGCTCAGCATTACACGAAGGACCTTACCTAGGGTGGCCTGCGTACAAATGTGGCTTGCCAAGGAAGGCCTACTCTTCCAGACTGACACTCACCCATCATGGCATTTTTAGAAATGTTCAAAACTGCTCCCAAGAGACAGCCTAATATCTGTATCAGGGCTGGAGGCTCTTGAAAGAAATACTAAGACAAGGTGAGGTGATGTTTTCAGGAAGCTATGTACAACATCCTCCCTCCAGCCATGATCTGCTTACATTGCATAGAGAAGCAATGAGACCCAATGATGACATCACTGGGTCTTAAATGATGTAATGTAAATAGAAAGGTTTTATATAAAAATGTTTTTAGCATGTTGATGAAGGGGGAACCAGAAAAAGCTAAAGTATATTAAACATCAGCTTTAAATGGAGATCAGTAGAAGGCCTTTTCACGTCTGCCAAATAGGGCCGCTGAAGTCAGATTTAAAATGCATGTTATTCCAATATTTCATATTCCTGATATGTGTATGTTGTACCATGTACTTGTGTTAAAAAGTATCCTGCTTTTTTTGCAATTCTTGTTGAGAAATACCTGGTAATCCTGCCAGGCCTCCTGCTTTCCCATTTCAAACTGACCGTGCTAGGCATAGAAGCTCATCCATCGAAGTATGATCAGTTTTTGGCTGTTCTGGGGGCTGCCTGTCCTCCAATGGCCAAGACTTGTGCTGACACACCCCCTGCAGTCTCCACCCTCACCTCTTTAAGCCCTTTATGCAGCGCAGAACAGAGGTTATGTGATCACTTAAACAAATGTGTTGCCTTGCATTTTATTTTAAACTGAACATGTTGTTTTACAAGGTAAGGGTTCACATATACTATTCTATAGTCTATTTCAACTAGAAAAAAAACACTATTTTAATAGTTTTAGAAAAAGTGAGCAAGTCCATCTCTAGTGTTCTTCCATAAAACCAAAAGTACTTGTTTGTTTGTTGGGGAAGTAGATACCGTGGGAGGATCAATCTAAATATAAGCAAACCATAGAATTCCAACTAGTTGGGAAAGAGTTAATCTAGAGAAGAGCCTTGAGAGTGGTGCTTGTGAGCTGCATTTCAGGAAACATGCGGGGCCCTGTTTAAGGTTTCAGATTCCTGCTGCTATAGTAGCTTACTGTATAGAAAAATATTTGCTCACTATAACTAGTTCGTTTAAATTCAGTCCTATAATAAATCAATATATTGGAGGAGCTTTTGCAGGTTTTAGTGAATGCATGGCTAGACCAACAACCAAGCCATTTAGATTTATAGGCATCCTCACTATTAATTTACTGTTGCACGTTATAGTCCAAAGCATATTTGTAGGTACTTATCAGACGCACACAAAAAATAAAAGCTAAATTGACAGTTTATTCTTAGTGTTTGTTACCCTAAAAAAAAATAAAAAATAAAAAAATGGATCCCGTTCCCTTAAAGCATGTTATACAGCACAGTGCTTGCACTGTGTCATTTGGCCCCCTGTATCACCTAAAAAGCCTGACTGATCCTGCCAGTTTCTGCCCTCCACCCTGTAAACTGACCATGGTATATCATGGCTGCTGAGCCATGACTACATGGTCAGTTTATGTGCCTCTGTCAGCCGCAGCCCTGCTCTCTGCTCTCCTCTGGCCTTCATTATTCTGCTAAATTGATAGGTCCTACAGTGATCTGGGGGTATGCTAGCTTGTTGCCTTCTTTGCTGAGAAGTTACAACTGAAGTGGGCCTGAACATGTAAAATAAAAAAGCAGAGGTCAAGGGAAAATGACAGCTATCACTGTGCATGACCCCCTGAAATTAAGTCTGCTTTACACTGCCTGGATTTACTGTTGAACTAGCAGGGGTAGTATTTCTTGTACCCCCACTGAGCAGACACTTGGCTATAGCCACCAAGCAATCCTTAATCCACCCTGTTCAGAAGAGCACTGCTGTTTCTGGCACGAGACAGCACAATTTCAGAAAGTAACTAAAAAGCATTCATTTCTACAGCTGGGCTGAACCACACAGGAAAAAGCTGAGCACTTATAAAAGGGAACCACTCAGCGTCTGTTCATGGTTTCCTGGCACAGTCCAAATGCATGTTGGTAGGTTAAGTGGCTTCTCACCACAACTGGCCCTAGTGTATAATGTGTGTGCTAAAAAGATTTGATTGTAAGCTTTAAAGATACATCTGCAAAACATGTTGGGGTTATAAACATAAGTAAAAAATGTAAATGGGTTTTCTACCTAGTAACCAAAAGGTCAAAATCTCTTTTAAGCCAAAATTACCTAATCATAAAATGGGTATACACTGTGGCAGGGCGAGCTCATGCCACTGTTTTACCACTTCTAGACTAAGCCGATTTCTGACACTAGTTGTTTACAAGTTAAAATCAGTATTTTTTGCTAGAAAATGATGTTAGCCTAATTTTTTGTATATTGTGATAAAGATTTACGCTGAGTAAATAAACCAAACATGTTATGGTTTAAAATTGCACAAATTTGTGGAATGGGGACAAACTATGGTACTAAAAATCTTCATAGATGACGCCTTAAACATTTTTAATGGCTGCCAGTTTAGGAGGTACAGATGAGGCTTTTTGCTAGCATTATTGCCTTCGCTCTGACGATCGCGGCGATACCTCAAATGTGAGATTTGAACGCGGTTTACATTTGTGATGCGACTTGCATATACGTTTTCTTTGGTGTGTGAGCACACGGACAGGGCGCTTTAAAAATATTTTTTTCTTATTTTTTTACACTCTCTTTAAAAAGGGATTTTTAAAATTGGCGCCATTGGCAGACGAGTAAACCGGAAGTGACGTTGTGATGTCGCTTCCAGGTTACTACATCAGAGACCCGATGAAAGCCGATTCCAGCTTTGGTACTCTGGCTGGTTGCTTGGGTCTCCCGTCCCACCGGGCGGAGTGGCGAAAGGGGGGCGTCCACTCCCACTGCTTCTGATAACGGCTGAGCGGCTGCTGAGCCACATGGGTGGGTATCATCAGAAAGCCGACCACCAGCCACAGGCTTCACCCCGGTACAACCACTTCCTCAAAACAATGTACCGGTACGTGGCTTCGCATGAGGTGGTTAATGTGGTGGTCTGGGCTAGGTTTTCTGAGAAGCAAGCATATTAATGGCTCAGGTGTGTGCAGCTTTTATCTTCGATCCAGAGTTAGAGCTCAGGGCCCCTCCCTCCGGGGGGGGGGGGGGGGGGTCAGTGATTGCAAAGGAGCTGTAAGAGGTGTGTGCATTAACACTGGATGCGCTTGATGGTAAGGAAGACCAAAACTACCAAGTTGAGCAGTAAAGCTGCATAGAGAGCCCCAAGGCTGAATGTTATTTTTCCCTATTGTATTAATGGTGAGAACCCCCTGCATGGGAAGATATCCACTTTTTTGCTACGGTTACATAAAAGTGGGTAGAAAAGGCCCTAAAAACGTACTTCTAGCATGGAGTAAACTCACCGTTTGGCACTACCAATGAGCTACAAATTCCCCAACTTGTCACAACACGTATCAAAATTCAGCCAGCTCGGCAGTAATTGGGCAAATTTTTGATGTGTGTAGCCCTAACTGTCCAACAGAAGCCAATCGTTATACCAGCTTCTGTTGAACGGACCTGCTGGAAAACCAGCATTTGATTGTTCGCGCGGGGGGGGGGGGGGGGTTAGGGGAGGATATTGGTGAGTGTATACAAGTAAAATCTGCAGATCTGTGCAGGTGCGTCTTATTTTTTTTTTTTTTGCATGTAGCTAAATGCAGTGCACATATTGGCTTCTAGATGCAGCTGTGTGTGTGGCCTCTTTGATTAGCCTGCTGAATTGAGATGCGTCAAAACGGTACGCTGTACATGTCAAAATGCGAATGTGAATGAGCTTAAATACATCAGGCCCAAAGTAAGGAGATACATTTGTATTTCTTTTTCTTTGGAGAAGGCATGTCAATCTGAAAAGTAAACAACTTTTTAACTGAGTAAAATAACCCAGCACAGGGCCGCAAATGTTCTAAAGTAGACCACACTTCAACTGAAACATACTATAGTACTTGTTTGGGTACTAATATGTCAGTTAGACCCCTTTCACACTGGGACGCTTTACAGGCGTTATTTAGCTAAAAATAGGGCCTGTAAAGCGTCTCCCCATTAAACCCAGTGTGTCCTTTCACACTGGGCGGCTCGGGGCGGTGCTCTCGTGGGTGGAAAATCGAACTCCTGCATGCATGATTTTTGGGGGCAGTGAAGGAGCAGTGTATTCACCGCTCCTCCACCGCCCCTGCTTATTGGAATGAATGGGCAGCACTCCCGAAGCGGCTGTACACCGCTCCGGGAGCGCCAGCACTTTTAACCCGTTTAACCCCTTGTGGAGGAGTTAAAAGTGCCCTGCTGCAACCCGAATAGCAGCACCATAGCGCTATTATGGACGTAGATCGCAGCTAAATTAGCGACGGTTTACCGCTGACGCTCGGGTGGTCACAATATGAAAGGGGCCTTATAGAGCATGCCCATTTTTAAACATTTTGCAACTTTGAGTATTACATTACTGAACTGTGTAACATGATATTGTGATTTTACTTAACACGGTACTGAGTTAGACCCCTTTTACACTGGGGTGGTTTTCAGACGTTTTAGCGTAAATAGCATCTGCAAATTGCCTCCCCTGCAGTCCTAGTGTGAAAGCCAGAGGGCGTTAACACTGGGGCGGTGCACTTGCGGGATGGGAAAAAAAAGTCCTGCAAGCAGCATCTTTGGGGCAGGTTGGGAAAGCTGTATACAGCGCTGCCAAACCGCCCCTGCCCATTGAAATGAATGGACAGCGCTTCAGAAGCGCCGCAACACGGGCGCTTTTGACCCCTTCTTGGGGGTTAAAAGCAGTCCACTAGCGGCTGAAAATTGCCACTTAAACTGCAGTAGAGCTCCGCTAAAACGAGTGGAGCTTTACCGCTAACGGACCACCCACTGCCATCTAAGGCCCATTTCACACTGAGGCAGTTTTCAGGCGTTTTAGCGCTAGAATTAGCACCTGTAAAAAGCTTGAAAACTGCCTCATCTGCCGCCCCAGTGTGAATGCCCGAGTGCTTTCACACTGGGCGGTGCGCTTGCAGGACGTTAGGAAAAGTCCTGCAAGCAGCATCTTTAGGGCGGTCTAGGAGAACTGTATACATCGCTCCCAGACTGCCCCTGCCCACTGGAATGAATGAGCAGTGCTTCTGAAGTGGCTGAAAACCGCAACATGGGCACTTTTAATGCTAACCGACCTGCTGCCCCAGTGTGAAAGCTGTTAACAAATGTAAACCTGTCTTAGGGCCACAGCCCACCACTCTCACATGCATTTTATATGACAAAGTATTGATCTTGCCTCATTTCTGAGAAACATGGAATAACCCTGTCACACAGTGTGCTGAAATGCAGGATTTGTCTTTTACTAATAAGAATACTATCTTTATTCACTATACAGTGCTATTGAATAGAAGAGAGCCGGTATATAATATTTATTTAGTAAGAACACTGCAATATTCTGTACAGGTTGCATCATTGGCTTCTCCCACTTAAAAAAAAATGACTAATACGATCTGTCAACTTGTGTTCAGTCAGTGAAGTGAACTGCTCACAAGAATGGGATGGAATGTGCATAGGGCAATTAACCCGATGAGGCCATTAGACTTCACAGAAACAGAAGGGTCACTGAAATGTTGTTTGAGAAAGTGACTTGAGATGAAAGAGTGGGCACAGTGTATGCAGGTTCACTTCCTACCCAGTGCAGGAACTAACCTGTGCCTAGCCAAACCAATGCTAAAGTTGTTTTCTTTTTAAGTGAGCCTCTCATGCAAAATGTAAAAACATACATGAACAAAAATTCCTCAGCTTATTTCTGAATGCCATGCCTAAGGGGAGTTGGAAGCAGACTAGTCATGTAGAGTGATAAGTATAGAACATGCTGGGAAAAGTTCTCTTGATTACAGTGAGCCTGTAATGTGCTAGAAAACAGATTGTAAATACACTTGGCCATACGGAAATCTTGGGCCATTTCCAGCAGCAAGGAAGCTTGTGAAATAGGTTGTATATATAGCATGTGTTTCTGTATATACGCTATTATTTTGGAGGCTAAAAAAAGAATTTGTTATAAGTCTTCCTATTAGTCAGGTACAGTGCCTTGTCAATGTATTCATACCCCTTGAAATGTTCCACATTTTGTCATGTTACAACCAAAAATGGAAATTTCAAGTCTTGCCACAGATTCTCAATTGGATTTAGGTCTGGACTTTGCCTGGGCCATTCTAACAAATGAATATGCTTTGATCTAAACTATTCCATTGTAGCTCTGGCTGTATGTTTAGGGTCGTTGTCCTGATGGAAAGTGAACCTCTGCCCCAGTGTCAAACTAACAGGTTTTCTTCTAAGACTGTCTTGTATTTGGATCTATCCATCTTCCCATCATCTCTGGCTAGCTTCCATGTCACTGCTGAAGAAAAGCATCCCCACAACATGATGCTGCCACCGCCATGTTTCACAGTGGGGATGGTGTGTTTAGGGTTATGTCTAGTGTTCATTTTCCGCCACACATAGCGTTCTGCTTTTAGGCAAAAAAGTTAAATTTTGGTCTCATCTGACCAGAGCACCTTCTTCTACATGTTTGCTGTGTCCCCCACATGGCTTCTCGCAAACTGCAAATGGGACTTGGCTTTCTTCCAACAATGGCTTTTTTCTTGCCACTCTTCCATAAAGGGCAGATTTGTGGAGTGCACACCTAATAGTCATCCTGTGGACAGATTCTCCCACCTGAGCTGTGGATCTCTGCAGCTCCTCCAGAGTTCCCATGGGCCTCATGGCTGCTTCTCTGATTAATGCTCTCCTTGCCTGGCCTGTCAGTTTAGGTGGACGGCCATGTCTTGGTAGGTTTGCAGTTGTTCCATACTCTTTCCATTTTCGGATGATGGATTGAACAGTGCTCCATGAAATGTTCAAAGCTTGGGATATTTTTTATAACCTAACCTTGCTTTAAACTTCTCCACAACTTTATCCCTGACCTGTCTGGTATGTTCCTTTGCCTTCATAGTGCAGTTTGTTCACAAAGGTTCTCTAACAATCCTCTGAGGGCTTCACAGAACAGTTGTATTTATACTGACATTAAATGACACACAGATGGACTCTAATTACTAATTAGGTGACTTCTAAAGGCAATTGGTTCCACTAGATTTTAGTTAGGGGTATCAGAGTAAAAGGGGGCTGAACACAAATGCAAGCCCCACTTTTCACATATTTATTTGTAAAAAAAATGTTGAAAACCATTTATCATTTTCTTTCCACTTCACAATTATGTGCCACTTTGTGTTGGCCTATCACATAAAATCCCAATAAAATACATTTACGTTTTTGGGTGTAACATGACAAAATGTGGAACATTTCAAGGGGTATGAATACTTTAAGGCACTGTATATATCAAATAATCTAAAAATAAAAAAGTATTTCCCCAACGCCAGGGATGGTGCTAGGCTATCAGCGCTCAACCACTCATGAGAAATATAAATGATAAAGTTGAAAAATGGCCCACTGAACAAAGACAATGATACAGACCACAATATATATGAAATAATACATATGAATATATAATGCTTACAAATTCCCAGTCATCAGGTAGAGCTCTAAACATTTACCAGCTGATCCAAACTGTTTTGTTGAAAAAGGCCAGTTTACAGATCTCAATAGCTGAAACATATTTTTCCTTTAACCGTCCTTTTTGGTTCCTAAGGTATATTTTATGCCATTTGACAAGATTTTCCAATTCTGTTTTGCTTTCTTAGTTATGAATATATCAGATTGAGACAGTCTCTGCCTGCAGGGCAGAGGTAGGCAACTTTGGCACTCCAGCTGTGCTGAAACTACAAATACCATCATGCCTCTGCCTTGGGGAGTCATGCCTGGGCTGTCAGAGTCTTGTAATGCCCCATGGGACTTATAGTTCTACAACAGCTGGAGGGCCAAGGTTGCTTACCCCTGCTGTAGGGCATAAACATTCACATGTATGAGGGTATAGGAGGAACCAGAAGGTTTCATAATAGCATCAGCATTCAATAGTCTTTATGCCAGCTCTAGAATGGTCTGTCTCCTGAATTCTCGAACAAATCAACCATGCCTGGCCTAGATGAAAACAATGTCATGCAGATATGCGGAAAAAAGAAGACAAAAATTAAATAGCTAAGCAAACAGAGTAGTTATCCCATTTTCCTTCTCAGACACTGTGCTATTACTGTATATTAAGGGCTTACTTAATCTGAAAACATGAACCCACATGTTGATCAGTTTCCTTTTTATGTGTAACTGATCTCAACCTTGAGAGCCATTGCTCAATGGAAACATCTGCATCTATCAATTGACCTTGATGTGTGCCTCTTGGAAGGCTGATATGCCATAAGCAAAGGCTATTTTTGAGCAGGATTTGCTTGTGTACAGCATGTCCCGTAGTGGCTCGGGCTACTTAGAAAATGTGGAAATGTCAGATGCCTCAAAGGCGAATGACTGAATTATTTTACATAACCAACTATTTTCTAAAAGGTAACCAGAGCCGATTATTCTGTTATGCAGCATTAGCCCCCCTTTTTTTTAAATTTGATTCTCACATAAGTTCAGAAGTACCGACAATCATAAGCTGTAAATTACCTTTGTTAAACATGTGGAACGTTTGTGCCTGACAAACAATTGGAGCTAATCTGCTACAGGCATGTCTAAACGCTTTTTGTCTGGAACCCAGATTAATAGTAGAGTCAGTGTTAGGACTTGCATTTAGATTTTGAGTTGAACGTTTTGTACTGGGTGAAAGCCATCTAAAAATGATTATTACAGTCACATTACCATATATAATACAAAGGTAGTATAAAATCTTTATGTGGTCCTGAACTCAAAACGTTTGTCATCAGGGAGTAGCTAGAAATGTAGAAAAATGTACCTCCTATTCCTTCTGTATTGAACTGTATTGTAATTGTACAGTCCCCTTTATATTGTAAAGCATTGCATAAACTGCTATATAAATCCTGTATAATAATAATAATAATAATAATAATAATAATAATAATAATAATAATGTACCCTTTGTCTTGAGTCGCTCTTGAAAAAAGCAGTGCACTTCCTAGCATGAGAGTGTGCCTAGACACTACTTTGCCAGCAGCCCAATAGCTGTAAATCTGTTGAAGATATAAGGCACTGCTGCCCTTGGCAGCCAGACTGATTTAAATTGAGATTTGGCAATGTCACTAATGTGCTTGCTGGAGAGGCGGCTGTACCTGTACTGCATGCATCTCTCTGTTTCTGCCTCGCTTACCCTGTGAATGGGTTTCCAAAATGTCCCCTGCTGCTACTTTAAGTGTAACTCCACTTTTGTTACAAACTTTGTTGTAGATTGCTACCTTTTTCAAGCAGGTCCACATTAAGTGGGATTTTTTAAAGGCAATCAAAACATATTTTTAGTATAAAATATTCTTTAATTGAAAAATTTGAATCATAAAATTTGTAAAAAAAAAAGAACATGTGCAATCGTTCCATAAACATTAATTCAAAATGGCATATATCAAAAATTCTTGATATATGCCAATTTGAATTCATGTTTATGGAAAGATTGCACATGCTCTTTTTTTTTACAAATTTTATGATGGTAATTTTTCAATAAAGAATATTTTATGCTAAAAATATGTTTTTAATGGCCTTAAAAATCACACTCTAGGAGGACGTGCGTTAAACTATTGTAATTGAGATGATGGCAATCACACCCACAATCATTGTGTTGTTCCCATTTTAGCAGATTCCTACCTTTTGCTATTCTGAAGAAATTGCTGTTTTTTTGCCTGTGTCCACGTGCAAAATGAATGAATGGGAGTGATTTTATAATTATCAATCAGCTGCTGCACTTGCAGGGTTATAATGAGGTAAGGTGCAGGGTCTGCATCCCTTTAGACACAATTTCCCTTTTGGGAATCTCACTAAAAATGACATATTTTTCTGCAGGGGATATCCAAATCTGATTTGTATCTTAGTGCAGACTTCTGGGAAAATTGGCAAGCCAATCGCACAAGCAGGAAATGGAATTTCTGGAGGGTGTTCTGTACACCATCTGTGTATAGAAATCCCCAGGTTATTATATTGCAGCTTACAGAAAATTACAGTGCTGATGATTGAAAAGGAAAGGTGTTTTTTAATAACATTCAATTACAATATGACTTGAGTAGCAACTGTTCGTTCATGCCTTGATATTTTTTTTAAAAAGGTCATTCTTTTTACCATGACAGTGGAATTACCCTTTAATATTCCCTTAGCAGACACTGGTCTTCAGGGTTGTAGTTGTGACACGAGGAAGCAAAGTGCTGTGCCTCTGCCAAGATGGCCACTTGCCACCCAGGGACAGAGAAAGGCATGGTATGTCAGTAATGGGGAAAAGACCATCTGCAGGGAGCGCACAAGCAATACTGGTGCCTAGTCCCACTGAATGCCTTTTTTGGGTTACAAGTTCCACATTTCAGGTAATCTTAAAGTACTGCCTGATCTATTTAGCTGTAAATCAATGGATCTCTATATCCCTTAGGGCTCATCCACATAAGCAGTTAGGGGGCAGTTAAAACAGGTAGCTGAGTCATGGTTTTACCGCCCCTGACCACCTGCCTGAACACTGACATGCAGCTACTTAGGGCTGTACATAGGCCCCTTCTTTAATGCAGTCAGGGCAAAAATTAAACAGTGTGACAATTGGCAGCTGCTACTACTGACGAACACGCCCCATGCATGTCTATAGGGCAAACCTGCAACCTTTTGCATTGCACATGTTGGTGGTGCAGTGAGGTGGCATTTACAGGATTAAATCAGATGGTGAAGAGGGGACATAGTGCCACCTCACCACCTGTCAAACCCTTCCACCGTGGATCGCTTTCAGATCGCATACGTGTACAAGCCCTTAAAAAGTGTTACTAAACCCAGTAATCTAAAAATAGTTAACCTTTTAATATTTAAGATACATGTTTAAAAAAAATCTAAATTATACATAAAAGTGCACCGATTGGAGGCTTGGTGTGTTGTTTAATAAATGTTTGCAGCAAACTGAAAAGTCGGCACAACTGATGCAATCTTCAGTAAATATATTGGACAATGATCATGTACAAAAAAAGCGCAGACGCGTTTCGGCACTCAGCCTTGCTCACTGCACCAATAAATGTTTAATTTAAGCATTTTTCTGTATCTCTTATTACTTAACTGTTAGATTTTATGAGATGAAATGAAAGAAAAACTGACCCAACATATCGGCCCAAAAAAAAGGCATCATATCGGTCATCGACCGCCCCGAATTCTAAATATCAGCATCGGCCAGAGAAAAACCCATATCGGTCAATCTCTAGTCAGGAGCCCTGCGCCTCACAGGACAGCCTTAGTGCAGTATGAAAACTCCTCCCACAATCTTCACCAGGAACTGATAGAAATCACAAGACTGCTATACACTGCTGATGAAAAAAAAGGAATTTAGCAGTTTATATTTACTAAAATAATTGCATTTCCATGTTCTGTGTACTGTGGGAGGCCGGATATAGTGAATGCAGGGTCCTGGGTTTAGTAACACTTTAATGGTAAAAACCTTCTACCTTTACAACCACTGTAAGATGGACCAATAAAATCACTAAATTTGAAAATGCAGTCATCTAACTCATTGTTGCCATACAGACTTTAGAAGTATCCACAAAATGAATGAGAAATATTTACACTTGGTTATTTTGTGGCCATATCATAGCATATCAAAGTTGCAAAAATGTGTTCTTTATTGGTATTTCTCAATTATGACTGCTCACTAAGCAACATAGTTTAGACACTTCCCATGCAAGCACCGGTGAATATTTTATATTGCTGTCTGAAATGTCACCCCTCCATGTTCAGGACACTGGTACCCATGCCAAACCTGACGAGGGCACGAGACACTATTGTGTCTTATTACACAGACAGGACTCAGTTTCCCTCACTGATGAATACTACTTCCTGGTGCTGACATACAAAGTCTTTTGTTACCCCATTCAGAAGCTTGATGAAGGTCTAAGCTCATCTGGGCAGGTTTAACAAGCGGTTGATTGCTTTTAAAGGTCATTATGTGGCCAATATGAAGGCAATCCTATAATCAGGTAAATGAGCGAGTCCCTGCTTTAAAATCAACAGAAAACCAAATGTTCAACAATGAAAGTTATCGATATAAAACAAGTACATTTTATGGTTCACTAAGCAGCTGTGGATGTATCAGGTAGATGAAACCTACCTGGAAGGGAGCCTTGCCAGTCAGGCACTGATAGATGATGGTACCGATGCTCCACAAGTCAGCTTTGGCATCATAGTGCTGGGACATAATAACCTCAGGTGCCTATTAAAAGAAATAGGTCACATTATTGGCTGTTAGCACCTGTGTGATAGCATGACATTATCTTTAGATCCCACTGAGAAACAGACACAAAACTACAAGAACAGTATGCATACAGTGTGTGATTTGTGTGAATGTGTATACTGAGTACTATATTTTTATATAATACTAGAACATGTAGGCAGCAATAAATGCACCATAGATTGTAAGATCTATAGAACATATTATTAAATCTAAATGGCTATAGTGCTGCAGACCTCAGGACTTACCGGGTTCACTGTGTCTTTTTCTTCAACACCTGGAGGCATGCTGTATGTCATCTGTAAAAAGGGGCTTTCCCTCAATACCTGCTTTAGAGTGTCTCCAAACCCTTGCAGGGTCCCACGGAGCCACTTCTGCATGCATGCATGCTTCCAACATGTGTCCCCACGCAACATAGGTCTACACATTTTAAAGCAAACAGTGGCAAGCCACTCTCCTGCTCCCCCTCCGTCTACTGGGGTGACTGGCAGCAGACTCAGTCTGCACAGTCCAATAGATTAGTCCCCTGTGACAGGCTCAGTGTGGGTGCTTCCCTGCCCAGAAGTTCGGGGAAGTGAGCAGAACATTGTGGAGCCAATGGCCATCAACACATAAAACATGCAATAACAACGCAAAATGATTCACACCTTGCGCTACTTGGACTAATTTCAAATTGGAGCATTTAATGCTACTTTTAAAGCGTAACTTAAAGGCAAAACTTTTTTTATTTTTACTTTTGGAGTGGAGATGGATTAGAACACCTGTCAGTTTTTATTGCTGTCTGTGTCCCCATTTGGGAGATTCACCCTCTCTATTTGTCCTGTTTACCATTATCACTGAAAGTAAAAGAAAGGGAAATCTTCCAATGGGGACACTAGTTCTGGTGATCTGGGGGTCCCCAAGAGATTCCATTGATTTGCAGGGATTTCATCTCACTTCTGGTTTGGCTATGGGACAGGAAGTGAAGTTAAATCTCCCCAATGGGAAAAAGATGGCAAAAATAAACCTTACCAGGGGTCATAACCCTCCCTTACACTAGCCAAAATAACACCCACCTCCTTCACATTACACTTTTTCATATTTATTGTCTCTCTCACTCTCTAATAAATAAATTATATAAATAATAATAATAATAAATAAATTAATTAAATAAATAAATTATATATTATATAAAAATAGAACACCCATTCCATTACTTCCATCTGTACTCCACAAATATGGTAGATTTATAGGTTCTCCTGTGCAAGGCTTGAGGATACACCAAGGTACCATCAGTTAGAATTTTCCGCATTATATCCAGCTAGCTTTTAAGCATTTCTCAGTCAGCCAAGATCGAGCTGAGACTAATTGTTCAGGAAAGGTACAATTTTATATTTTTAGCTGCATGAGAAAAATGAATGTCAAATGCTGACAAAATACATTATTTCACGATTCTCATCTACAATACTAAAACCTAAAATGTGTTACTTCTTTTTTTTTTATATAGCAGCAAAACAGTATAAATATCTTTAACTAGAGTGGGGGCCAAATACAGAGTTTGATTTACAACGATCTTTACGCACGCTTCCATTGGGTGGTACAACGATCACATAACCACAAACGGCTCTCTACATTATGTCCATGAGCCTCAGATGGAAATTTTTCTGTTATATTCCATGATTCAGACCTATAAAAAGGCAATCATGAAGTTTTCACTAAGAAGGCCAAGCCTTGTGAAGTTCTGTTAATGGAACGTGCACGTAGAAAAGAAAGACTCAGCAATACGGAGCTTATTCACTGTTTTTCTAACCCTGTCCTCGGAATAGCAGATCTACTTAGGATTCAGTGCAGATGTTTAGGCAAAGTGGTGAGAAACACATTGTATAAATTAATGCCCGATGTCTGCATTTGCCTTGAAGCCCAGCTCACAAGCTATACAGGACCTGACTATCAACGAAAGCTTTCAGGATATAAGAATTCTGAAATCTGCTGGGCACATGCCAGCTGTTTACTTTACAGATAGGTGTCCAACTGCCAGAGTCAAGCAGCACAATTCTCCCTGGCAGATGTGACAGTTCCCATCCCCCCAGGCAGGGTAGGGATGCTGCAAAGCTGACTCATTCCCACTCTGATCTTCCATAGAATTAGCATAGCTAGGGCAGATGAAAACACAAGGCTGACAATATTTTGATGTATTTACCAAATGTAAATAGCAAATATGCCCTGTCTATTCAAATAGTTCTTTCAATGCCACTTGCATGGTGTTTGCCAAACCTGCTGTCATTTTTAGCTATTCTTTAGAGCAAACCGACATCAATACCAGAAATAGAACATATCATAGAATGAAATGGCAGAGAGACACCATTGATTTTTTACACAAAAGTTTATGTGCAACAACAAAGCTGTAAGAATCACAGTAACAAAGGGTATTCATTATCACAGGCAACAATATAAACCCAACATCTGTAACATGTTTTCTATTATTATGACCCGAGGAATGAAGCGGAAACAGAATGTGTGGGCATACACCACATCTTCAAACATAATTACAGCTCTCATTATTTTACAGAAATAAAAGGGAGTAAACTGAAACCTTCATTGATCTGACTTCATCACACTACATCACATAAAATATTGTTTATATTGTTGTAGAGTGAATATCTGTCAAATGAATGCCCGTATCTATAAGACGAATAATGCTGTAAATGGCACAATTGACTTTTACTGCTTGGAATAAAAGAAGTGAAAAAATAAAAAAAGAAAAAACACAAATCCATAACGGGAGTACAATAATAAAAAAAATGGTCTCAAATCTAGGCAATTTAAAAGCCAAGTTTGTTGGGGTAGAATGCTGTTGGTTACTCAATGCTGGTTATTAATATTTGACTTTGGCGTGTGCAATATTAATGCTTTATTGCCACTATCTTCTGTTTTCAGCCTCTAGGTGGGGCTGTATCTTCTCTTTAGTGAACTCTATGCAGTTGGAAGCTGTAATTGCCTATTTGTTTTCTACTCTTTTGTACATTACAACTTTGCTTTATTTTGTGTTTATGGAACATGTATGCTTTAATGTGTTCAATTAAAACTTTCTTCTGATTTAAAAAAAAAAAGCCAAGTTCACCTTTTGGGACATGTTACATATTACACCCAAATTTAGGGTGTACCATGTCCTAGCACAGCACATCCTCCACCCATGACAGTAGGCAGGGGGTCCTCTCCCCCACAGCCACTATCACATTTGAAATTGCCATGGCTGTGCAGGGCTCTGCCCACACAGCAGCATCATCCATTCACACAAATCAGTGAATGAAGAAACTACAAGTCCCAGCTGTCACTAGGGCAGATGGACTTTTAGTTTTCAATGGACAGGACATGTGCTGATCAGTGCACCCTTAGTCCATTCACACTACCTTACAGCTGTAAAATTGAGAGCATGTACAGATTTACAGGCACAGAACCGTAGGAAGAACTTTCTGAAAAGGTGAACTTTCACTTTAAGCTTGCCCTACACATCCTGCTTTCCAAGACTCTGTATTGGTCAATGAGGCCACAAGTCATAATAAAGAATCAATATGGGAGTTGGAGAAGGGCCCAGGGCCAAGCTCAACATTTTGGCCTCATTGGCAGGGCCAAATTGCGTGCGGTGTGTCAGGTATGGTGTAGAAACTGCTCCCAGGTGTATGCCTAAAAGCCGCATGCAGGCAGCCTGTACACAGAAATGACAGGCTGATAATTGCTGAAGCTGTCTAGTAGCTTGCATCCAGAAATGATTATCTGTTCCTAAACACAAGTAATCATTGGCTGTGCGATAACACCTATGAACAGCTGCGGCCGCTAGCAGCCCGTTAAAACTTTGTACAGATTCCTTGGCTGTCCGCACACACCTGGGATTCCATGCACAGTTTTTGGCACCTTGGCATATTTGGCGAATGTGGCCTTGCAGAAAAAAAAAGTTGAGATCTGCATATAACACCACCTGTCTATAGCGATTTACGGATTTCTCCGACATGTTTGTGATAGTAATATGGTCATTACTGACTGTTAAATGTAATGAGTGCAGATTGGTTACTGTCATCGGAGCTCATTTCTGTCTGCAGATCAAATCTTAGGATGGCCTTAGGTATTTTCCCTGGTCATAATCACCTTAAAAACATTGTTTTTGTGTGGCCAATAAAAAAGAAGGTATTACAAATTTTTCCTTACCATGTACATGGGAGATCCACAAAGTGTTGCAGCCATCATGTTGTTTTGCAGGTATCTTGCAAATCCAAAATCAGCTGTGCACAAAAACAGAATTCATTAAGAATACCCTTCTTTTAACAAACTAAAAGACAATTTAGTATTGCACAAAGGATTATTGCAACTGAGCTAGTGTTTGTACAGGGTACAAAGTATTTATTAAAAGATTAGCCCTTTGCTATATGTGATCATCCAATGCAGTACATACAAGCTTAATGTGACCCTCCTCTCACTATCCTAAACATCCCAAGGCACCTGTAAAAGGAGAGGCAGAACATCACCCAATTCAGTAGAAAACAAACACCCCCTTAAATTCATAGGGAAACCAGCACCTCTGGGAGTATGTATCTCCTCCATGTCTCCAGCAGCTCTCTAGTTCCTACTACTGACCTTCTCATCATTCATCATCAGAGGCAGTAAGGATGTACAAGTCAGCAGGAAGAACCAGTGAACACTGTGGGGGACCTGGAGAATTAGGACAAACAGAGAGAACAAATCTGTGGACACAAAAAGCAATAGAGACTGTGGGGGCACAAAAAGCAATAAAAACCTAACAGGTGTTCCAGCCCCCTCAAATATATTGTGTGGGCAGCATAGTGGCTAAATGGCTGGCACTTCCGCTTAGCTGCACTAGGGTTATCGATTAGAATCCCAACCACAGCACTACCTGTCTGGAGTTTGCATGTTCTCACTAAGTGGGTTTCCTCTGGGTACTCCGGTTTCCTCCCACACTCCAAAGACATGCTGGTAGGTTAACTGGATCCTGTCTAAATTGGCCCTAGTTTGTGTATGTATGAATGTGAGCTAGGGAGCTTAGATTGTAAGTTCCTTGATGGCAGGGACTGATGTGAATGTACAATATATATGTAAATTGACAGCACTATATAAGTACCTGTAATAATAATAAATAAAAATAACGTATTATTACAGACACTTATAAAGCGCCATCAATTTATCACATTCATATATACACATATTAGGGCCAATTAACCTACCAGCATGTCTTTGAAGTGTGGGAGGAAACCTACGCAGGCAAGACCCAAGTCCTGCTATGCGGATGTGCTAACCACTAGCCACTGTGCTGCCCCACTTGGCTTTAGATACAATTTAATTTTCAGAGCGAATACAATTACTACAAACACACATACATAAAACACACATACATAAAACAAACAGCATCAATCAGAACATAAAACCACTGGATGTGTGTAAGCATATTTATTACAGTATTGCATAACAGACCATTGTGGCAAATAATTTGTTCTATACTAATTATAGATTTGTAAGCCATATTAGTAAGCAATATGGTCACTGTGTGATGCATTCACTGCTCTGGGTCTGCTTAGAGCACAATGTACCCCACCTCCAATGATATTTAATTGCAGTTTCCATGAATTGCTCCTATCTGAGCAGAAGAGAATGTAAACCATAGAAAACAGATCTGACACATCCATGGCACACTCTCCCCTCTGATAGGCAAATGCTCACAACAGAGTCCAATTAATGAAAAAAAGCAGGACACGATCACAGCATGATCGCTATACGGTGTTCATACCACCCCGTACATGAAGACAAACCTCGCTGCATTTATTTGAAAACTTCTATAAAATCTATTGAAAATCAAACAAAGAACACAAGAGGGTGGCAGTGTTCAGGATCATGAAACAAGCATTTTTGTTTTTGATGGAGCGCAAAAAAAAAAAAAAAAAAAAAAAAATACTAGGACTTGTG